>VDFB02320679.1:0-61943 GCA_007258455.2 Sequoia sempervirens | reverse complement strand
TTCATGAAGCGGTTCAATTCCGGGTTATACCCTTCTCTTCTGCCCGGTAGAAGGCTCTGGCCTTTCTCCTGCAGCGTTCCCATAATTTTCAAAAAGCATGCCCATAATAAAGATTTTTTTTTAAGAAAACCCTTTTTTCTCCATTTTCATTTATCGCCCCCATCTCACTTCTTTATCTTCCATCCATCCATCCCATCCATCCATTTCATTCGTACATTTCATCTGCCCACGTCACCCATCCACTTCATCCGTCTGCATCAACCTTAATTAAGATATCTTTCCAACTTGTCAATTCATGCAGCACCGTCATCTTTCTTCACACGTACGTGCAATTGTTAAAGGTACGCCATATCTTTTCTTATCACATATTTGATTTATTTCATTCTATTCAATTACTACTATGCATGTACCGGTCATTATCCCCCGAATCTCTACCTGTTCTTTAGTACATGTGAGGACACATGTCATCCTTTAAGAAGGGGGCGGGGTAATCCATCTTTTGAAACCTGTCTTTTCGCCGCTGCCATAACTACAAAATAATCTTTCTTTAATACTTTTCTGGTACCTTCCAAACGTGATTGCATGTCCTTCTTTAATGCATCTTTTTCTTGCAAACTACGATTAAGACTGCTTGTTTAAAAAAGTTCATTTTTGGAAAAAAGAAAGAAATGTGGCGGCATGACAGAGAAAAACCAGAACAGAAAGGGAAATAAAGAATTTGAATCTTCAGCAAGAAATTGAGTTTAGCTAGAAAAACTGCAAACATGGGTGGTCAGTTGGTGCGACATGAGCCTGTAGCTCATGAATTGTTATTGCAAAATCCGCAGACAGTCCATGCATTCAGCCTCTGTGGATGGTTAAATTATTTTCTGAGTTTAAATGATTTTGATGAGGAGGCTGCGGGAGAATTTTTGAGAACACTTTCTGAAGGGGAAGCCACCATATGGGGTCTAACAGTTGTTGCAACTGAAGACAGAATTGCTGAAGTAACCGGGCTCCCAGCCATTGGAGAAAACTTTTCTTCAGATGCTGCAGCTGCAAGGGCTGAGTTTTCAATGCCTGCTGATGGACCTCTAGAAGTCTCCAAGCAAGGATGCAAGCGTGTGTCACTGCCTCTTCCATATTCAGAGTATGCCACTTATATAATGAGGTATTTAACCTGTGAAGGCCATTTTTCCTACCTGCATTCTCATCATTTTAAATTATTAAGCCATATAAGGCATGGGTTGGTTGTGAATGTTCCGAATTTCTTGTTAAAATTTTTAGAGCAAAGTGCTCATGGAACTCAACAAGGGAAAGATAACTCTGTCACTCATCATGGCCTTATTAAATTACTGATTGAGCACTCTTTGAGGGACGTCTCACCTCTCTCCTGGCAACAATTTGTTGCCCAAAAGAGTTTGCAACCTCCACAACCCCCTAGGGTAATTACCCCATGGCCTCAAAGAAAGAAGAAATAAATCGCATCTACCAGTGGAACAGGGCAAGGGTCATCTACTCCTGTAGCACCCGATCCTGTAGCCGTCACAGCTGAATCCTCTGCTAGGGTACAAACTAGGTCTGCTACTAGGAGGGAGAAAGGAAAAACAAAGGTAGAAGGGTCCCCAGAATCTGACCCTCATTCTCAGAAAAGGCAATGCTCCTCTCCTGCAGCACCTTCCCCTGCAGCAGTTTCTCCTATAGCAACAGCTGTTGATATTACCAGTTCACCGTCATCCTCTGGTAGGGCAGAGTCCCCTGAACAAACAAGAAAAAGAAAAGCTACCGGAACACCACCTGCAACTACATCAGTACCAAGAAGGGTTTCCACAAGGAAACAATCTAGGACCTCCCCTGTTTCACCGCAACCTGAGGTGATTGTAATTTTAGAGGGGTCTGTTGAATCTGAATTTAATGTTTCTCGGAATGAATATGAGAATGCTGCTCAGAATTCGCTCGTTCCTGAAAAGGAATAAGTAGAGACAAAAGAAGCAGGGCATAATGGGCATGAGTTGCCAAATCTTGATGATCTGGATACTGCTGCTATGCAATTCTTGGAGGAACCACAGACTTCTCCACCGCAGCAACAAGAAGAATTTATCCTGCAGCAAGAACAAGAACAGGCTGAACAACTGAATGTGCCTAATGAAGTTGTATTTCATCCTGCAATGTGTAAAGCCATTGTTGTGTATAGGGGGACATTTTTAATTGAGTTTCTGGAATATGTTAAAAATAATTGGGAAACAGTTACACTGCAAACTTTGACTTTTTCGACACATAGCCCAGACTGACATGCAACAAAGTTTGTGGCAAGTAGAAAGAAGAATTGAAAAGAAAATTGAAAGTCAAAAAGCGAGGAAATTCGAGTTGAAAGCAAAATGGGCGAAAATGTTAAAGATGGCCCGGTCAAATTATGGAACCGCCACCTAGGTTTATATACGTGCGTAAAAATAGTTTTATGGTTTCAATTGATGAAATTTCTGAAACCAAGACCTATAATTCATACTGCCAAGGAATTTTATGAAGCATATCAAGCAGCCCCTAATTGGTTAAGGAATTCTCTATGTGAATTCTATTTGCATGGCTTTTTAATACCATTTGAAACAGAATGGAATCCTCTTCCATACATTGGTGATATTCATTTGAAAGCATTTATGTCATGGGCAGCAAATGAGGTGAATTATGGTAGGCAGTGGGAAACGTATGAAGAAATTGAGAAAACAGAGCCTGTCTCATTACGCTCTCAAAGTTCAAACCCACATGCAATGTTGAAAGATTGGTTTGCTTTGACATATGGTATTAATAATGTTTCAGCCAAAGCGAAAATATTTGACATCAGAAAGCAAGTAAATGATGAATTCCAGGCACAACAATATTCGTTTTGGAGATTAGCATATACTAGAAATGAGAAAAGATGGAAAAATTAACAATTGGGTTAAGAAAGTCAGAACCACATGGTCCCTAAACTTTCTGTTTGCACTCAAAGCGAACGGTAGATATATTCAATTGGGACTTCGACAAGATTTGAGCGTAGTTTGCCAGCGACATTCGGACCCACGATGCTAGTATTTTGTATCCTCATCGGGCTAAAAATCTTAACAATGAATTAGGGCCGAGAAGACATGAAGGTGTCGAGGGATTTCAGAGGATTCTATTAAGTTTGGACATCCATTCTAGAGTTATCTGACCACTATTAGGCTTGGGAGAAACCACCCGAGGAAGTTAATCTTTGGAGGACCCGGCATTGGGCTAAGTAGAGGTAGTGATGAGCTAAAATATGCTCATAATTTGATGTTATGATAAACTTTTAAATGACTTTATTTTTCTATTTCGCAGTACATTTTAAACTTTGTTGAAACCTTTTTATTGAGGATATCTATACCGGAGACCTTTTATATTCCTCTGACCTATTATGTTGACTTGATTGCATTTATTGCCCTGTTGACTCCCAAAAATGGCTGGTATATTGTATACAATTTTTGAATGGTGAAGTAGATTTGAAATGTGTGATTAATGAATAGATATCATGTATGTACCATATGCCTTTTCTTGAGCGTCTGTTACCTTTTGTTTCGCAGGTTGTTGAAGAATGATCGAGTCAAGCGCAGCCGATCTCGGCCTTGCAGTAAAGCCCATTTCCTGCATGACTTTGAGGAAGCTCCGCCAAAGACTCTTTGACCGAAACTGATTTGGAAAGATTTTTAATGATAATTCAATCTAGAAGAGTGGAAGCTAGATTCTCTGAATGCGGGTTGAACACATAAAATTCATTTATGAAGTTTGTTCCTTGATTGAGGATACACTTTACTTCCACGTTTTTCTTTGATGAAGTTAGTTAGTTAGTTGTTCTTCTGATTTAAAAATAAGATACTCCTCCTGCGCGAGAGAGTAGTAGTAGAAGAAGAGGAATAGAATGAGTAATAGATGATATTCAGGGTAAGATAGAAACAGAGTAGCAGATATCATGTAAGAATTAGTATGATAATGAAAGACAGAATCTGTTTGACCAGAAACAGAGTTTGTTGTTAGTTTTCACATCAATAAAACAATGTATCTTATTCTGTTTTCATGAATAAAGATCGATGAAGTTATGAGTTCAGCATCTGTGTAATCAGTAGATGCTTGCTAAGGGGGCCCACTTAGTAAGTATCTGTAGTTAATTAGTTAGATGTTCTTTTCTACTGATATCCAGTTAGTTTTCATCTTTGAAGTTTTTATACAAATTCAGTCTTATCGCTCCTGCGCATAGAGAGTCCATCCCTGTGACTGTTCCTGCAGCATAAGGCAGTTCATGGTTTGTGCCTCAGTCGTAGCTATTACGGTTTATGTTTTAATCAAGCATAGTTGAGTTAAAGAATTATGCATTACCATTCTGTAGCTTAGATAGAATTTCTTTCCAGTATGTATTTTTGCTAAGATTTGACCAAAACAAATTCCTAGTGCATATATTTTGCTGCGCCATTTAAAGTCTACGTCCCCTGGTTTGACAAGTAAATGAATGTCCACAGAGAGATATTAGTCACCTATCGGAATGTCCAATTCCTAGGAAAGTTTTTTGTGATATTCATATCCTTTTGTGAGTCGCGAGCCATGTGGCTTGTGCTTGTGCTACTTTTTGTTGTAGTAAGGTTTGTGTAGCATTTTATGCTTGTAATGCTTGCAATGCTTGAGCGGCTTGGGCGGATTTTTGTTTTTGTTGTTGTAATAACAATTGGGCTTGTTGTTCTTGTAATGTGGCTTGTGCTATTTGGGCGGCTTGCGCAGCTTGAGCGGCTTGCTGAGCAGCTAGTCATTCAGCTTTTTGTTTATAAACTTATTGGTATCCTCTTTGAAAAGTAGTTTGCAATGTTGCGTCGTGTTGGCTTGATGTTGTGGAAGTTGATGGAGGTGGGGGTGGAGGTGGATTTGGAATGGTATTTGTGAGTGTGGTATTGGTTTTTTGTGTGATGGATGGTGTTGTTGATGTGGTTGGTCCTTGAGAGACCATGTTTTGTGATGTTAATGGGGTTTTTGATGATGTTGCATTTGTTTGTGTGTTTGTCGTTTGTTGTTGCAATATCAACGAAAATTTTTGAGCATTTGGTACTATGATTCGATTGATATTTGGGATAGTGATTTGATTGATATTTGATAGAGGGGGAAGCCCTAAACCAAGGAGTGATGTGGATAATGCTAGTAATGGTGGAAGAGGTGGAAATGTGAGGGGTGCAAGTTCTTGTGAAAATGTTGTGGTTTCAAAGATGCCCCCTGATACAAACATGTCTCCTTCCTCTTGTGAATTTGTGAGGAGAGGAATTTGAGGCGTTGCACTAAAAAATGTTGATGATGGATCACGATGAAAAGTTAGAGGAACATTTTTCTATGATGGGTTTTCAAGTATGTTTTGTTCCATGGTGGCATTTGCATCCAAGTTTTGATTATTAACAAGGGGATGTGCTTGAAGAGCTTGGAGAAGTATATTTACCTTATTAACATTGGGTTGGGTTGGAGTGATAGATGTCATGATTTGCGGAACGTTTTGCGTGATGCTTTGGGATGGGGGTGTAAATGAGATGGGAATGGTGGATGAGATTGGAGGAAAAGATGTCTCCACTATGGTGCTCATGATAAAATCTGATGGCAATTTAGCCCCTTGATTTGCTAGTTTGAGCATGTATAATGAAGGGTTAAGCTTCATCATGATATTGACTATCTTATGGTTTTCAAGATTTTGAAGCATTTTAGTCATTTTGTCATGAGTCATTCCAAAGATAAGATCTTCTCCTTGGTTTTCCTCTTGTGGATTTTGTAATGATGTTGGAAGGTCAACTATGAGGTTTCCAGACCCGATGGGATTCATTTCAAGAGTTTTTTGGCTTAAATCACTTGAAGCAGGTGTTTCTTTGTTGGCATCCATGCTCTTCTTGTATTGAGATCTGGTTTGAACCATAAAACAAGGATCAATTTTTAAGAACAAGAGATGAATCTCTTGTTTGTTATGGATTGATCTTTATTTTATGTCTTAAAGTGGAAAATTTTAAGATATCTTAAGGATCGAAAGGTGATATGATGATGTAAAAGATCAATGATGTGGATGTTATGATGTTTTGGTAAGTCTTGAAGGATATGGCTTTTGGGACTTTTGGATATGTTTCCAATTTTTAATTTTGATATTTGTCCTTGATTGATTTTGATTTGGATTTGGATTTTAAATAAATAGATCCTAAGATGTTTGGATGATTACCTAAGGATGAATTTTCTCAAATGATGATAATTTGAATATGTGTGAGGAGAAGGATACATCTACCCACACCTATCCAAACAAGATGATAGTTTCACTAAGCATATGACGAAGGATTCATCTACATATACTAAGCTAAACAAGGTGATTTTGATAAATTTTGACTAAGCCTATTCAGAAGGATACATCTACACATTCCTAGCCAAAGGTGATTTTGATAATGTTTTCAAGGATTTAGTCTCAATTATTTTGATGATTTTTTATTTTTCCAGAAAGCCTAGTATTAAGGATGATTTCAAGATTTTCAAAAGATGATTGTGAGATGATCTTTGTTTTGATGTTTTGAAAAATGGATGAAAATTATTCTGATTTGATTTGATCCTAAGATGAACCTAAAAAGACACTTTGTTTGCCTAGACCTAGGTGTTGAAGAACAAGCTTTTCTCTAAACAAGATGTTCAAAATCTCTGAAAAGATTTGGGTTTTGGCAGTAATAGAATGAATACAAACTAGAATTTTTCCTTCAAGCCTTCTTGTAAAAGTTGAAAAGCAGTCTTTGTCTAACATAGAGAGACATTCTTGATGGGCTATCAGACTAAGAGCTTTCACCTTTGGTTTCTTGATCTTGATTTTGTGTGAAATCATTGAAGACCCATGTGTGGGGTTCAATTGTTTTTGATCTTTGCTTAATGGATTCTTTTTACCACAAACACACTCTTTGATTATTTTTAAAACTGAATGTCCAATGTCTCAACTTCATCTCATTTCACAAGGTATATTATGTGAAACTTTGATGAATTTTAAGGCAAAGATTGCCTATTGTTTAACTTTGGGGGGGAAATTGAGATGTAAACTCAAGTGTTTAGAAACCTCTAAGGATATAATCCCAAGGGAAACCAATAACACAAGAATTTGGTCAATGGTATTTTCCTCCTAAAGGGTTTGAAATTTGGAGGATCATGTTGAATGTTTATTTGTAAATGTTTTCGAATCAAAGCACTATTTTTTCAAACAATGTGACATCCTAGCTCAATTGGTACGTTTTTCTTAGTGGGCTTGCCTCATTCCCTTCATAGTAGAAGAGATGACTTTACATGCAACCAAGGATAAAATATAAAGGTATGTTAAGAATGAAGTCTTAACCTCTATATTTCAATCAAGATCAGACATGGCAAGTAACTTCTTGGAATCTAATTTCCAATGCACCACTTTGATAAACTCGTTGGATGGAGTGGTTGGCAACTACAAACAAGGTTCTTAATGACACAACATCAGGGACATGGCACCTTGCGAGCGTCCATCAAGCCACTAAAGGCTTTAATCAATCCTACTAGGGGCTCTTATACGTTTTATGGTAGTACCCCATTCTGAAAGACACTGTATGGCTAAGGCCTACATACCATGAGGACTTGACGGTTTAGTCTTATCCATTTTTATACCAGCTCGAATGAAAAACCGGTTGGAGTCACCTTCGAGTTCTCCTTTCAGATGTGTCTCTTGGGCAGGCCCCTCTAAAGGTAAACAATAACAAGAAAGCACATTCATATTTTGATCAACCTTCATTCAGAAACAAAGGGAGAACACACGTGATATACCTAACTCACACTCACAAAGTGTTTTGTTCAATTTTAAATCCAAATCGAGATGTGTATGGGAAACTATTTACACAACTTAATGTTAGCAAAAAAAATTTGATTCTCAAGATCGTCATGAGGCATGCGAGAGAAGCGCATATGTCTTTTGATGATATTACTTTGTGTAAATAATTACAAAACAAAAAAGGCACACATTCATTTTATCCTTCAAATCAATGATTTGATTCATTTTTAAAACACCAATATCAAATGTGAAGTTTGATTTGTTCAATTTTAGCCCAAATTGAAATGTAGTAGGTGTCTAAGTTTCAATTTTATCCTTTTGCAATGAAAATTTGAAGAATTATTTTTAAACCCAAACGACAATTAGTGTCCTAAAAATGAAAGATAACAATTTCGTGAAGAATTATTAAACAAACACTTAAAGCATTTAAAAACACTTTGATTTTTCAAAATATCCTCCTCCTTTCATTTCCCTTCGTTAGCCTTGCCTTCCTTGATTTCCTCATTTTTTTTTGTACCTTCATTGACCTTGTTTCCCTACCCTTTTCCTTTCACTTTTCCTTGCTTTCCTCACTTTCTTTGTACCTTTTCCTTTCGCTTTTGTTGTTTTCCTTCCTATAGACAACACAAATTTATCACAAATAAGAACTATGAATTTTAAGGAATCAATGATAACATAATGAATATAATTTCAAACCAGTAAAATTCCTAAACTTGTCCAAACCAGATGGAGATTTGCAGCTATCCTTTGGGTTCAACAAGCAACGTTTAATTTCAGCCCATTATAGAGCCTACTTGTATATTAGGAATCCTCAAGTCATAAAACCAACACAGTTAATAGATATAAATCACATATGTTCAACATTGCAACTCAATAAATGCATATCATGTGCGTGAGTGATGATTGTCCCATACCATAGACAAAGTCAGTATCTAAAATAATACACAAACCAGAAATTTAGCTTCACATTTTCTTCAACTCTAGAAACGAAATCTCTCAAAAGATTACTTGCCCACTTGCTTTTCATACACCACCCATCATTGCCATCTAGAATAGAGAGATTTTTTCAAGTCATATCAAAATCTGTAATAATTAAAGCTCTGTTGCTTTCAAGATCATGTGTCAGTGATTTGAAGTTTAAAAAAGATCTTTAAGATCTATTGTTTCTTGAGAGGGAAAAAAAATTCATGGATTAGAGATAGTAATAGGTTGAGAACTTGAGGGAAAGTAATCTGTGAATGGTGGAAGCATGATGTTCACATAGCTTTTAATGGAAGATAATATGCATATATTTAGAATCCACCGCCGATCTGCTAAATAAATATTAGTAGATGGCTCGTTGCAGGAACAAGGTCAAATCAGTCAAGCGTACTCTTGACTGGAGTAAAATTTTACACATTCCTAGAAACTAGCTAAATGCCATTTCTTTCCTCTCCCTATGCATATGAGGTAATTGTGGATCGATGAAATTTTTTTTCCGAATACATCTCTATTTATGCTGCTTGAAGGCTCTCCTCAGGGTGTGTTATTCATGATACACCCAATGGTTATTCTGAGGTCGCATGTCCAGGCATCTAGCTAATAGCAGAATGGCATTTAGCGTGGGGCATTTCATTTTTCACTCTTTAGTAGAACTGATGAAGTTAGAAATCGATTTAGATATAGTCTATGGGATGAGTTTTACCTCTGTTCACTATGGAGATAAAGTGGAGGAAATTCCAGGTGACAAATAATCTCAGAGAGTGGGTTACAAATTCCAATGGTGATGGGTTCTCATTTGACTAAGGCAATCCTTAAAAGAAATGGAAACTATGAAGTGGCAGTTGTTTGGAATGTAGGAGCATAGTAAAGGAAAGAAAACTATTGACAGCGAGATGTGAAAGCATAGATAGGGCGCGTGAACTATTTAACAGAATGCCTCAGAGAGATGTGAAGCATAGACAAGCCACTTGAACTATTGACATAATACCTCAAAGAAACTGTGGTCATTATCTAAGACCTATGAACTATTTGATAGAATGCTTTAAAGAAATGTTAGTGGTAGTAATTGCAGGATATGCACAAAATGCATTTGTTAAAAAGGCTGTAGAAATGTTTTAGCAAATGATTTTAGCAGGTGTAAAGCCAAGTTCCATAACCTCGACTATCCTCTTTGCTACCAGCGATAAAAGGATTGGGCTCTCAACAAAATGATAGAAGACGAAATCAATGGACATGGTAATAACTTGTAGCATATTTCAAAGCTCACATTCATGAAATGCAATAGCAATGGCCTGGGCATAGAAATCCTGAGCTCCTACATGTATAGTTAGATGCAAATAGATAAAAGATTGGAGACTCTAAAATATCAACAATAATACTTTCCAAGCACATAGTTTTTTTTTTTTTGTTTTTTTTTTTAAGTTTTCTTTGTGTTTTTCTAGTTTTACAATTCCAGAAGCTTTCTACATTAACAACACCTTTGTTAGCCATTTTGTTTAGCCATATCCGTTGTATATCTACTTTACAACTAACTGATGCCTTTATTTCCATTAAAATAAAAGGCAAGATTTATCCAGCGCCAAAATAATGGTACACAGGAACAGTATCTTTCAGGACTAAAAAGATAAGAAGTGGGGGAAGATGATTCAACAGTGCAAAGAAACAAGAATTTTCATGACCATCATTTAGATCACACACACCCCATTGCAAATACCTAGAAAAAAGGAATGCATAAAAGAGTTCAGACGTCCATTAAAGATGAGCTATATTTGTTATTAAACTAACCAGTCAAGCATTCAATTGAAAAAAACAAAAAGAAAAAAAATGTGCCTTCTATTGCACCCTTAAATGATGCTAGCCTATGTGTGATAAATGTACAGGCCTAGGATTGAGAAGTGCACGTTTTACTTCTTCTAGAATAGCATGAAGTTGGAGAAAGTGAGGCAACACTAGAAGAGCTAAATGATACTCTTAGCAACACAAAGCATTAGGCAGCATCAACATTAAATCAGTATAAACTTTGACAAGAAAGCTTCAACATAATCAATGTACAATAGGCTGTCAGTTATCAATGCGTTCAATATTTAGATAAATGAATGATATTGATTTCTCATAATGAATGACAGAACATCACATAGATAATATTATTAAGAGTATCAACATGGTAATTTTCAATGATAGGAAAAATTTAATAGTCATATCATGAAAAAATTTCTCTGTCACTACTGCTACAAATGTAGTGCATTGAAATTCCCTCCTAGTGCCAGAATGAAGCATCCATTAAAATCTACAAACACTAAACTTCATGTAGGGGTTAGTATTTCACAAATCTAATAAAATTCTTCTATGAAATAATAGATCATGCTTTAATAAACCAATCAAAAAACATGAAAGAACCTACATAATCTATACCTATTCCATATTGGATTGGTACTATTGCAGAAAATAGTCCTTTCCCAATCCTGATTGAAGCTCAAGTGATGAAATGCAGTGGTAACCTTGCATAAGAGTTGTAGGTGAAACTGTGGAGATTAAGGCCTTTATTTATAGATTATTTTGATGAGAGATTGGGCAATGAGAAGAGGTCACTTGTCAACTTGTGATTGGTTGAGGAGTGAGCACATTTTGGCCAATGTGCCAAAATTTTAAAATTGTTGAGCGGGGAGACATGTAAGACTTTTAGAATTTTAAATTCTAAGTGGGGGATATATCAGAATTTAAAATTTGAGTGGGGGACATGTCAAAATTTAAAATTCTGAGTGGGGGATATGTCAGAATTTAAAATTTTGAAAATGCTGAGTGGAGGATATGTCAGAATTTAAAATTTTGAGTGGGGGACATGTCAGAATTTAAAATTCTGAAAATGGTGAGTGGAGGATATGTCAGAATTTAAAATTCTAAGTGGGGGACATGTCAAAATTTAAAATTCTAAAAATGTTGAGTGGGGAATATTCCTCCAAGATGCCATGTTGAAATAAAGTAGGGATTTTAATAAATCAATAAATTGATTTATTTGTGCAAGTTGATGGTTAGGCTAATCTAATCCTAATTAAATTAATTATTTGTTGTGTGTTACTGGGAGATATTAGGCTAATATGGTGTTGTCTGTTGTGTGTTATTGGGAGATATTAGGGTTTCTTGTTGATTTAAGAAACTAGAAATACCTGCATGATGATACATGCATCATACTTTAAACATTTCCCACTAGTGAAGACTAAAAGTCCCAAGCCCTACACACTAAAAAAGTTAATTATCTTAAAATATAGCAGCCTATGTGGGGTTAGATTCATTGTTACCTATATGTGCCAAGGTGGGATAGTTAGTGAGATATGTTTGGTGGAACTGTAGTGCCCCCACATCTAAATCATGCATCACGTTGGCTAGCATATCTTCTACCTTATTTCCCTCTCTATAACATTGTGTGAGGTGGTAAAAGTCAAATTCTTACAACACCTTGAGGCCTTGATTTACCATGATGCTTAGCGACCAACTAACTGTATTTGTTTCCTTGCATGCATTAATTATAATCATGGAATCCCCCTCAATCCATATGTATTTTATACTTAAATACTTTGCTAGTTTCAAACCTATAAGTAGTGCTTGTGGCCTAGCCTTATTATTTGTGTCGTCTGATAGTTTTAATGCAAGACACTAATAATGTTATCTCTGTGGTTTCCTATTACACATCCAATACTAGAAGCTCCTAGGTTTTGATGAGGGCTATGCTCCATGAAACAACACAGACACAATAATAGATACCAACACAAAAGATGCAAGATAAAAAAATGAATCACTTTTATTTTCAAAAAATGGAATTACAGATTCAAAGCTTATATGCTACAACCTCATGGGCTTGATTCATTACAACAAAATCATCTCTGAAAAGAAAATCTACTATTTAGAGCTACAGTTTTCACTATCAAATCCACCTTCTACAACCCCCACTTAACCCTTCTTATTTTCCCCAATAACCCCCCCTAGAATGTTCTAGAAAGATCCAATTTCCCCCCTTTTTTTGGTGCCAAAAGTCCCGCCATTTGATTCCTGTCCTAAGAAGAAATTCTTATGAAATTCACTTTTTAGAGGACCAAATTTGCAAGGCAATAACTTTTGATCTGGGTGTTTGAAATTTTCTATTATTGCATATCTTTGGAAAGCTCTCGACAAGCTCTACACCATGTAAGCCCATTGTAGGTCAGTTTGGCCACTCTTTGAGCTATTTTGGGGGCTCTAAAGTTTTATATCTAAATTTGAAGTTGCATTGGAGAAATTTCTCAGGATGAAAACTTTAATTTCTCCCAAAATGTATAGGGTATCGAGGTGATTCCTCCATGACTAGAAATTTTTTTCAGCTCTACTCCTTTGGGTAGATTTTCATGTCCATACGAGCCTATTCAGGTTGACTTACTCAAAATAGTAAGTGCCTATTTTTTGCTATTTTTTACACTTGACTGTCTTACAGCCCTTAAGTGCCATCATGGGACTCAAAACAACTAAAGAAAATAAAGAAAATAATTTTTTGGGTAATACAATATTTCCCTACACCACTAGGTGCTCTTGCATTAGACACCTAGGGTAATTTAAAAAGTGACCTTGTCACTTCTCAAGAGTTAGAGGGAAATGAAGATAGTTAACCTTAGCCTCAGATAACCATGATGAATCTTTAGCAAGCTTTCCTCTCCATTTCACCAAGTACCCTACATATTTCATATTTCTTGTGCTTCTACCCACACGGCTATCTAGGATTTCTTCTATCTCTTCCTTCTCTAAAGTAGGTGTTGGAATTTTCAACTATTCATTTATTGACCTTTTCTCTATATCACCTTCATGATACTCTTTCAAATCAGCAATGTTGAACATAAGAGAAATATTTATTCCACTAGGAAACTCTACCTTACAAGCATTTCCTGAATCATGCTTCTTCAAGATTTTCCATGGCCAAAATTCTTCATCTTTAACTTGTTGTATGTACCAACTGGGAACCTTTCCTTTCGCAAATGAAGCATGACTTCATATCCTACCTAGAACTCCTTATACCTCCTTTTTTATCTACTTGATCCTTATATTGTGAGTTCATCTTATTGACATGTTTCTTCATCTCTTCATGCAAATTCTTTAGGTGCTTAGCAAAATCTTCAACCATAGCACTACTCTTCTCCCCCTTATCCATCTTTCTTAGTTCAGAAGAAGTTTTGGGACTACTCCCATATACAATCTAGAATGGTGATTTACTAGTACTCCTATTGACAGATTGTTGTACATAAGAAAAATTTTCCTCTGGTATAATCAAATCCCATCCCTTGGGCTTATCTCCAACTAAGCATCTTAGCAGGTTACCCAAACTCCTATTCACCACCTCTATTTTTTCATCACTTTTTGGATGGTGTGAAAAACTAAACTTCAAATCTATCTTCAACTTCTTCCATAATTTCCTCTATAAATAGCCAACAAATTTGGTATCTCTATCTAAAACTATACTCTTTGGTAGACCATGTAGTCTCACCATCTCTCTGAAAAAATAACTTTGCAACATGAACAACATCACTAGTCTTATGACACGAAATGAAATGTGCCATCTTTGAAAATCTATCCACCACCAAAAATATGAAATCATGCCCTCTCTATGTCCTTGGAAATACAAGAACAAAATACATGCTAATATCTTCCCATGGCCTCTCAGGCACAAATAATGGCTGATAGAATCTAGTATTCTGACTTGTTCCTTTTGCAATCTACCATACTCTAAAAATTTGTACAAACTTCTTCACATCTTGTTGTAATTATGGCCAATAATAATTCTCACTGACAAGAGCAATGGTCTTATCTCAACCAAAATGTCCAACCAATCCTCCACTATGCTTCTCCTTGATTAGATTCTCTCTCATAGAACTTCTTGGAATGCATAATTGGCTTCCTCCAAACAACATCCCATCTTGGATTAAGAAATACAACCATCGCATCCTATCTAATGTAACAGGTTCCAAATAAGTTTTCCAAGCTTCTATAAAGTTTGGATCTTCAAAATACAAACTCTTGAGTTCATTGAGCCCAACAACCTCTATATTCATTTCTATCAACAAATTTTGCCTTCTACTCAAGGCATTTGCAACTTTGTTTGACCTTCCAATCCTATGCTTCAAAACAAAAGTATAACTCTATAAAAACTCAACGCATTTTAAGTGCCTTTAATTCAACTTTCCTTGACTATTGAGATACTGCAAAGCCTGGTGATCAGTATATAAAACAAATTATTTTGGAAAAAAATAGTGTCTCCATTTCTTCAAAGCCAAAACTATAGCATAAAACTCTTCACCATAGAAAAAATATTTCTTCTTAGCATCATTTAACTTCTCACTAAAATAGGAAACAAGATTACCTTCTTGACTCAAAAAATATCCTATGGCAATGCCACTAGCATCACAATCTACTTGAGAGACCTCATTGAAATCTAGAAGTTTCAAAATAGGTTGTTCTATAACTTTCTTCTTCAACATACCAAAACTTTTGGTTGTTCCTATAGTCCACTTAAACTCTTTTCTATCCCCTTTCGTTGCTTCAATTATAAGTGCACAAATACTATTGAAACTCTTAATTAACTTTATGTAAAAACATGTTAGACCATGAAATGATCTTACCTCTATAACACTCCTCGGGGTAGGAGATTCAATGATAGCTCTCACCTTCTCTAGATCCATTTAAGACCCTTTACTGAGACAACAAATCCTAGATACACCAACTCCCTTTTCACAAAACTACATTTCTTCAAATTAATGAACAGCTTCTCCTCCCTTAGCTTCTCAAAAAAAAATTGGATATGCATCAAGTGATCCTCCAATGTCTTACTCAAAATTAGAATATCATCCAAATAAACAATAACAAATTTTCGTAAAAATTCTTTTAATACCTTATTGATAAGCCGCATAAATGTGCTTTGTGCATTGGTTAGCCCAAACGCATGACTAACCACTCATACAAGCCTTCCTTGGTTTTAAAGGTTTTCTTCCATTCAACTCCTTCTCTAATCTGGATTTGGTGATATCCACTCTTCAAATCTATCTTTGTGGAGTACTCAACTCCACTCAAAGAATCCATATTATCATTCATCCTCGGCAAGGACAATCTATCATTGATGGTCATATTGTTGATGGCTCTAGAATCTATATGCATCTTCCATTCCCCATCCTTCTTTGGTGCTAGTACTGTAGATACTACACATGGGCTCAAACTCTCTCTAATCAATTCCTTCTGCAACAACTCTTGCACTTGTCCATTCAACTCTTCACTCTTTGTTGGAGTCATACGATCATGAGATGCCTTATTTGACAAATTGGCTCTAGGAATCAAGTCCATCCAATGACTAATATTTCTCACTAGATGTAAACCTTCAGGTATGATATCATAAATAATAGCTTGAAACTCATTCAACAAATTTGAAACCTCTACAAGTACCTCAATAGTATCTTCTTTATCAACTCTAGAGATCAATGAAAAACAAATATGATTATGCTTCATACCTTCTAGGAACTTTCTTCCATCAACCAAATAAATTCTTGCATTACTGCATACCTTTTCCTCTACCTCTTTTAAGAGCTTCAAATTATGATGAACTCCATCCTTTGTCAAAGAATAGGTGTTGGCATGTCCATCATGTACTACTCATTGATCAAACTACCACAGTGTACCTAACAACATATGACAAACATCCATAGGAATAATATCACACAATACCTCATCATGGTAATTTCCAATCTTGAACTTTACTAGACATTGCTCATTCACCAAAGATTTATGGTCCTTCTATATCCAAGCAATCTAGTAAGGGTTTGGATGCCTTCTTCTCTCTAACCACAACTTACTAACCATTTCTTCTAAAACAAGGTTATCAGTACTACCTCCATCAATAATAACATTGCAAACTCTACCTTCACATGTACGTCTGGTGCAAAACAAATTCTTCCTTTGAGTTGGCTCCTTCTCCTCATTCAGCAAGGCTCTTCTAGTAATAAGAACCTCTCCTCTTTCTGCATCCTCATAATGTGAAGACTTAGCATCTTCATCATCATGTACAACTCGTGCATTACCCTCTGGTCATCTATTTGTCCTTCATTGATGTTGAGGGAACTCATAGGCTCTATGTCCTTCTCCACACTAGAAATAGGTTCCACAGAAGCCTCCTCTTCCCAGTCCTCATCCAGATCTTCCCCTTCCTCTTTGGTCTCCATTATTCTAATCACAAGGATGCTAATCACAAGGATGGTAGGTGTTATCTCCTTTCTAGTTCTAGCTACTATTGGAGCCTTCACCCTTCTTTTGTTCTTCGTTTTGACCTCCATATGACCATCCACTAGTCTTTCCTACATGGCCTCCGCCTCGTTGTTTGTTCTCAAACCTCTTGTTCAGTCATTCTTCAACCTTTAGAGAGAATTGATAAGCATCCTCAATGGTAGTCATTCTTACCAATGCTAATTCTTCATGTATGCTTGGCTTCAACTCGTTAATATAACGAGCAACTTTCTCTTTATTTTCCTTAGAATTTCCTATCTAAATCAAGACCTTGTGAAATTATTTTGTGTATTCTTTCACTATCCTTTTCCCTTACCTCAAGCTTTGCATCTTCTTGAGCAGCTCCAATTCGTAATCGACTAGAATAAACTGTTTCTTCAATTTTGACAGCATTCTATCCCATTTGGAAATTTATCTTTCCCTTTTCTTCTTCTTTCTAACTAGACCTCTTTCCACCATATACTAGTGTGACCTTTCAATTTTATCTTTGCAAACATCACTCTATGAGGATCTTCAATCTCCTCAAACTCAAAAAATTCCTCCATGTCATTGATCCAATCAATCAATCCTTCAGGATTCAAATTTCCACTAAAAGTTGAAACCTCCATTTTAGGTCTCTTCCTAATGCTTTAGAACACTCACAACAATCTTCTTTTCCAGGATCCATTGGATCATGATCTTCTTCTTCCATTCCCTCTTTTGTTTCATCTTCAATGTCATCTCTATTTGGTTGCACATCTCTTCTTTGAACCTCTTGTTGCAAGGTTTCTAATTGCCTTCTAAGGGCTCTAATTTCATCTCTAGGTGGATCTCTTCCTCCACCGCCTCAACCTCTACCTTTTCCATACTGGGCAAGTCTTGGAGACATCTTGAACTCAACCCACACTCATAGGTTCTACTACAACTACCTCATGTTTGGCACTCTGTTATAGGCTCAGGAAATCCTACTCTGATACCACTTGATGAGGGCTAGACCGCCCAAAACCACATAGAGTCAATAATAGATACCAACACAAAATATGTGAGATAGAAAAATGATTCACTTTCAATTATTTTTAAAAAATGAAATTACAAATTCAAAGCTCACATGCTACATCCTCATGGGCTTGATTCATTACAACAAAATCAACTCTAAAAAGAAAATCTACTATTCAGAGCCACAATTTGCACTATGAGGGACACCTTCTACAACCCCCACTTAACCTTTTTTATTTTCGCTAATAACCCCCCTAGAATGTTCTAGAAAGATCAAATTTCCCCATTTTACTTTGGTTTCAAAAGTCTCACCATTTGATTTCTAGTCTAGGATGATTTTTTTATGAAATTCACTTTCTAGAGGACCAACTTCACGGGGCCATAACTTTTGATGTATGTGTCCAATTTTCTATTATTGCATATCATTGGAAAGCTCTCAATGAGCTCTACAATGCATGAACCCACTATAGGTCAGTTTGACCACTCTGTGAGTATATTTAGGGCCTCTAAAGTTTTATATCTGAATTTGGAGTTGCATTCGAGAAATTTCTCAAGACATAAACTTTGATTTCTCCCAAACCATGTAGGGTATTGAGGTGATTCCTTCACGATCAGAAACATTTGTTAGCTCTACTCCTTGAGGTAAATTTTCACATACATATGAGCCCATTTAGGTTGACTTACTAAAAATAGTAAGTGTCTGATTTTTGCTATTTTTGATGCCTAACTGTCTTACACCCCTTAAGTGCCATCATGGGAATCAAAACAACTAAAGAAAATAAAAAAAAAATTGGGTGATACAAGATTTCCCTACACCACTGGATGCTCCTGCATCAGGTTCCCACAAAAGCACCATCAAAATTAAGTTTAATCATGCACATTGGAGGTGGGGTTGAAATCACACTGTTGTGGTTGGGCTTTGGTTTTGGTAACCATGTGCCTAGGTTAGGGGGTTGAATTAATTCCCATTGAAAAGATAATTTTGTATCCCAATTTGAAAATATTTTTCCTATGCTAGACATTACTAACTCCAAAATTAGTCTTTCAATTTTGTATATTACTTCTCTGACTAAATGGTGCTCCTTCCTGAATATTTTGTTGTTTCTTTCCCACCATAGGAATTGTATTATAGTTGAGAGACATATTACCCAAATTGAGGAGAATAAATTGTCTTTATTCTCTTGTGGCCATGAGGAAAAAATTGCCAACAATGATTTTTGGAGGGGTGTGGTCCATTTTAGTTTCTTTTGAAGCCATGTCTAGCACTAATGTGAGAATTTGCTAGTTACTAAAAGATGGTTTATGTTCTCTTCTTTTTGGCCACATAATACATAGTTGAAAGGGGTAGATATACCTAGTTTGACCAACCTCTCACAAGTAAGAAAATGTTTGTTTAGGTCCAACCATGCGAATGATCCAGCTCTTGGAAGAATTGTAGAGTTCTAACATAACTTGTGGGGTCAGTTTGTTGATTCATCATTTCCTTTTTTAATGATTGATGAGTACCTTAGGTTTCCTTTGTAGTTACCTGACTTGGAAGGGGCCCAAAATAGCCTATCAAGATTCATGGAGAAAAATATTTAGCACTACTGAAGGAGGTTTGACAACTAAGACTATTGGTTTTTTAGGAAGCTACATCCAACAAAGTTTTTTCATTTGACATTTGAGAGGAGATTATCTTCAATCCTCATATAGTCTTTTAATTTTGTTCCCCAATGATGTTTTACATACATTCTCACCTCCTCTAGTCTTTCAATTTTGGATAGTCAAACTTCTTAGCTAATCATGTGTCTTGCATGTCATAACTCAAAAGAACCTATCTCAATACAAATGACAATAAGAAAAAAAGTGATAATAATATAAATATAAAATTTATATAGTAATTTTGTTATTGAGAATAGATAGAAGTCGAGACTATATCTTTCAACATCTTTTAGATAGATGTATCTAAGATATCTATCATAAATTTAAATATATACTCTACATTCCAATAAGATAATCAAATGATATTATATTATGATGCAACTAATGAATATATTATTACAAATACACAACATTAAAATTGCAAAATGGATTCCTCCAAATTGATATATATCATTGTTTCCTATATAGATTATGTAAAAAGATAGATAAACTCATTATTATAATAGTGAAAATTTTAGTAAATAAAGAAAGAACAATGTAAATAAATAAAAATATTTCTTAAATAATTATAAAGTAAAACTATCATACATATCTTTAAAAAAAAATATGTAAAAGACAGCCATAGATATCATTTTAGAAAAGTTTATTCATTTTATAGATATTTTATAATCTTATGTAATTGTAATATAATTTCTATATAAATAAATAATAATGCTGAAACTTGTTCATAGAAAAAACACCTCTGAAAACCATATCTCTTCTACATATTTTACGTAAATTTTTCAAACTTAAAAAATAAATAACCCTAAACTGCATAGCAGCACGACCACCCTCCCTCTCCCCTACAGGTATCAAATGCCCTGTCTATTTGGCCAATCATATTCCCCGTTCATGTTTGTTAAACGTAACGTATGCTTCTTTGGGAGTATGCATAGGGAGCAGTAGAAACACCTGCCATTACCGTAACGCTTCACTGGGAAAGCGCTAGAAGTTACCAGACGCTTCGCCTCCCATTTCTTTCCACTATATATACATCATCGCAGCCAGAAGCAAATAATCCGCTTTCAGCAGCTTGCTTTGGTAGGTTAAATTGCAGTTTCTGTATTTAGTTTTCCTTTTTAAGATAAGATTGTTAAGACAGGTCATGCTTTAGGGTTTTTTTGTTTGCAGTGAGTCAGACGAGGAGGCTGATACTATCCCAGCATGTTTACAGCACAGTGGAATGGGGGTAGGAGAGGTGGGATGACGATGGATCCTTTCAACCTTGATGTGTTTGACCCACTGGGTCTGTGGGACCTCAATCCTACAGTCCCTATTCCTGTTCTTGTGGACTGGCTTGAAACTGATCATACCCACATCTTCAAAGTTAATTTGCCTGGTATTGTTAATAAATTCATGTGGGTTTTAATAAGTTGATAATTTAGATGGTATTTTTTCAATTCTACAATGATGTTATTAAGATTTGGTTGTGTAGTCATATCATTTTTTTCGATTTGATTCTCATAAATTATTAGTTGAATTATATGATAATATTTTTCTCTTAAAAGTAAGATTTTGGAAAAATTGTGTATATCACTGGTTTTTTCTGTTTCTTATTTTGTTTTTAAGGTTTGAGAAAAGAGGATGTGAAAATTCAAGTGGAAGGGGAACATGTTATGCATATAAGTGGAGAGTTTAAGAAGGATGAGGTAGACAAGAATGACAAGTGGCGTTTTATAGAAAGACCACGTGGCACTTTCTCTCGTCGCTTCCGCCTACCAGAGAATGTCATGTTGGATCAAATGAAGGCCAGCATGACAAATGGGGTGCTGACTCTGACAGCTCCCAAGACAGCTGAGAGTAAGCCCAAGGTCATGCCAATCGACATATCTGAAAATTAACTTCACTTTTATTCAAGGGTTTTTGTGTGGGAAATAAAGCATAGAGGAAATCTTCTCTGATGCAATTAAAGCAAATTTTCAGTTATTTCAATGTATAAACTATAAACTACTTATTTTGATCGAGATCTTTTTCATGTTTCTTTTTTGAGTTTGACATCCAATACATATGCATGTAAAATCTTTTGAGAATAATAAATGTAACTACTGTCAACTGCTCAGAGGTATGTTTCAAACAGGCATTTTTCACCCTTCTCTGCTATACTCGCATTCAATGAAATTTTGAAATAAGTTATGATAATGCCATTCTCTATACCGCATTTCCCAAATGTGTATGGTAATTGTTGACTTACCAAACTAATTACGTTTATGATAGGTAACTCCCCCTACTTGTATATTCTGATTCTTTTATATCTAGTTTATTGCTTCTAGATATCTGGCTCGATGTATCAACCACCAAAGTGAACTCGAATTTGAGAAACAGACCATTAGATCTTAAATTGCCACAATTTTTACTTTAATTTCTTAGACAATCCTAGTTTCCAATTTTATTTTTTATGTTTTTATTTCTCCTTATTACATAAACATATATTCCACTTTAATATATTATCTCTATATTTATTTTTTGTCCTATTATAAATTGAGATTTTTTATACAGCTTTTTGTTTTTACAAAGATCATTTTAGTACTATTTGGTGCAAAGTTTAGATGATTATGTGATATATTACTACATGATAATTCTTATTTTCTCATTATGCATATATTGCTACATGTTAATTCTTATTTTCTAAAAAGTTTGTCCAAAAACAAAAAAAACTAAGTTGTTTTATGAAAAATTGATTGTGCTTACCTTCCTTTCTAATAGCACATATTTTCTATTGTTTTCAATTCTCCTTCAAATGTCCCATAAATATATTTACGACATGAACATCTTGCCTTCATAAAAAAAAATGCTTACAATAATTGTTAGTTTGTCTTTCACAAATCCTTAGGCCCATTTGTGTTTATTTGGTTCATTGAAGAATAAAAGTCTAAATCTACCTTTTTATTGAAGGCTATGAATCTATTATGCATGCATATAATGTACTTATAAAATTAATTCTATGGATAAAGGACTCTAAAATCTATCTTCAACATTAGTGTTCTTAATCATATAATATGTACTCTTCAATGTGAGGAGTTGGTAAGGAGTTTTTATTTATATTTTTATTTGTTTGTTATAGATGATGTGAGTGTATGAATGCACTTTAAATCTTTCATGGATTGTCTTAAAATGATATTTTATCTTTTTAATTATTATTCATTTTTTTTCTAATCAAGGTTTGAAAATTTATGAGGAGTGTTGCATGTTGATAGAAAGTTCAGTTATATTATTATGAATCTTAAAATAAAAATTAATATAATAATTATATACAAGTTATATTTACATATTTGATAGATTGTCTAATTATTCTACAAAAAATTTGATGGAGGATTTTATATTATCTACAAAGAAATTTTAGCTAGTCAATATAGAAGCATAAATCTTTAGATTGAAACCTATTCAGCTAAGAGCCAAAGATCAAGGATTATTCCACTAAATTCATATGAAATATGATTTTAATAGAAATTAAATGTTGATCGATATTGTAAAAGAAATTTTAATATAAATTAACCATTGATCAATATAGTGAAACAAATTTAACTTTTTAAAATGTTTAAACATTGTTGTATTCTTATTTGTATGAGTATAATTCGTATGGTATCCTTTCTCCTCTCCTACTCTTCCTAATAAGTTAATGGAATGATTGTGTTTCTTGTAAGTCAAGAATCTAATTTTTATAAACAACTTTTACCTTATCATGGGAATTATTTATTTTTACATAAATTACTACTACGTTATCATTGGAACTATGATTGTTTCTCTCTAAATTGGGAAGTTTGAACTTGTATCTACAAATTTTACCCTAGCTTCAAATCTCCCATGAATTGATTTTAATATCTTAGAAAAACATTAAATCGCTATGCTATTTTTTATAGTTGGTCCCCATCGTTGAGATATTATAGGGGCAACTTTTAATGTCTATTGAATCTTTATTATTTAAATTTTTTATTTTTGAATTATATTTCAATCATCCAATTTTTTGTATTAATCAATGGAAAATGATGGTGTGATTATGGGCTGGTGCAATTACTAATAAAATTATACACAATTAATGACAAAAGTTAGTAGGGTAAAAAAAAAAGGTGGTGTGTCAATTAGGTGGCCTATAGTAGTTTTATTAATTAATATCTCTATAGTTAAAATCAAATGAAAATATATTTAACAATGTACCCTATATATGATCATAGACTTGAATGCACTATTGATATCATGTATAATTTTATTAAGAGCTTATAGTACTAAAACAAAGGCACATGTTTTATTTATCCCACACCATTGGGTCAAATTGCATCAATGGCTAGTGGGGCTCGAAGGACAAAATAAATATGGTTAGAGCAAGAAGTAACACCATTGGCTAGAAAATGTTGCATGTTAGTTGAGATATTTCACAATAGTTTCATTTTAATCTAAAAGATTCAATTATTAGTTTTGTCACTCATGATAATTTAAAAGCTTATTTAAATGACCAAAAATATAAATTAATTGATTGTGCATTCTAGTGAAGATATATTTAAGAATGTACTATAAGTGTATAGTTCTTTATTACCTCATGAATGTCCTATTTTCTTTTATTTCATTATAACTAGCTCAATTTTCTTTATTTAAAATTATTATTGATCCCCATAGGAATATCTGCAATATTTTACAATTTAATTTTTTACACTATCAAAGAAAGATGTCACACCCAAATGTGGAAAATAAAAGAGGAGCCTCAGTAAAGAAAGGAAGGCCTCCATAATTTCCTATTTGAATTGAAATAAAATGATGCATATAGTGAGGGCCCATCAAAAATAAATAACCAAGAAAGTGCACTTGATATTTAGGCATTCCACCTAAATAACTTTGTCAATGAATACACTTCTAATAAAATTTTCAAGGAGATTGGCATGATGTGGTTTAATATAGTAATAAAACTTTGGAGAAAATGTCCATGCTACTACTAGTGTTGACCTCAAATCAAAAATTTCCTTTAAGAAATGTAAAGAATTTCAATGGGACATATTAATATTTTTTTTTAGCTCAAATGGTTTTCTAAGTATCCATTCATAAAATTGGTACATAATGAAGATGGAGAGGCTGTACCAAAATAAGTTTTGTATAAGATTTACAACCAAAAATATAAGAACAAAAATATGTTGCAACTAAAATTAGACATGATTGAGAAGAATTTAGGTAAATTTTATGAAAATTACAAATACAGATGGAAATTTGAAGTTAGTAATACACTATACAATTAAAGATGAATGTGCTCATGCTCAAAATATAATTGAGTACAAAGAATACACACAATCAAAGGTATGTGACTAGATATTCTTAGAGATTCTATATTTGCTCTATTTAGAAAGGTGGTGGAATCAAGTAAATTATCCAAATTTATACAACTTATAACTATATTTTATGTATTAAATAAAATTTAGTTAGTGACAAATTTTCCAAAATATAGGAATTTAATGCAATTTACCGGAGTGCCCAATTTATCAGTTTCACATTGGTATTTTAATAGTGGTTGGGAAAGGGTTTGGTGTTTGGATATTGGATATACAAGATAAATTTAATGATATTATGTTCTTTTCAAAAATGAGATTATGTTCTTTTCATTATCTTTGAATTAGGTGATGGACATTGACAGTACTTCTTGGTTGTACATACTTTTTTATCTTGTGGAAAAGTATATATATACTAGCTTCATCTACTTGTAGTTCATACAATAAAATAAGATCTGCCTTGACTAACCTTATGGAAATTTTCAAAAATGTTTTTATGTGTATTTAATTCATGGATTATTTGGTGATTAGGATGAAGCTAGTCTATGTTGGGGTTGATGACATTAGTCATGTAGGGTCATAGAAATAGTCTTACTATTAATTTTCAAACATCTTGTTTATCATAAATGTTCAACATTCACTAATAGGCCCACAAAATGATTTTGGATTTTAAAGTTGGAAGTCATTTTTCATATATTTTTGAAATTTTATGATCTTGTGTATGAGGTCTATACATGTTTTTGTAGAAGTCCAAACACATTTTTAGAGTATTAGATATTTTATTAATAAATTAATCCAATTAATTAGATACTTAAGGATTTTGATACCAAGTGGATATCATTAAATATAGACTAGAAAATAGATTATTCCAAGAGTTCTAGTCATTGATGGGATTTTTCTATAACAACTTCTCAAATCATACACACATTTTGATACTATTTAACAATATTGAGACATTATTGATTATATGTAGGATTCTTCCCTTATTGGAAGAAATGAATGTTGTATCAAAAAGTGAAAAAGACAGAATAATTTACATTGAAAAATATTAAAATCTGCAAAAGAATATCATTTCTTACTCTAGACAATTCATATATCACTAAAAATGAAGAATTTACGATCCAAATTTTATAAGTTGGCAAGTAACGGCAAACATTGAACACTTAGATAAACTCTAAATTGCAATGATTTAGGTGGTTTATGTGCATCTATACATGGATATAAGATATAATTATTCTACTTTAGTAAATTTTAACATAGCTATAAGATCAAATAAAAAATAGCTATAAGGGAGGATTTCATTAGATTGTGTCTTCTATAAAGGATACATTGTAGGAAATTGCATGAAGTTTTTCATCTAAGATCAAAGAGTTCACTTTCCTCATAATTAAATTCTAGAAGAATTTTAGAGCAATGTGAGGTACTTGACCGATCATTTTAGTAGAATTATAAAATTAAATGGAGAAAATGAAGGAGTTATAGATAAGGAAAAAGTTTACAAATTAATATAATCAATTTGTATAAATTATGATCAAAAAATTTTATTTATTCAACCATCCTTTTGAAGATGCTTCGGTAATCAAGCTATGAAAAAGATTAAGTTTAAATGAAATCCTATAATATTCTATTTAAAAATGTGTAGAATTTAAAATCTATGGAAAACAATGATATTATGTTTTGATTAAAGGTAAAATACAGGTTTTGAAGGGGCCTGGAACCCTTTACAAAAGAGAGCAGTTGATATAAAAATAAGAAACTATTACATAGCAATCAGCCCAGCAACAGCAAAAAAGTAGCAAAAAAATAGCTAAAAAGATAAAAACCAGACAGCAACCCTACATATTATTCAGGATCTCCACAACTTCCATTTCATTCTCAGCCATCTTGTGCACATTCTCCAAAATATATGATGCCTCAATAGAAGCACCAGCTTGAGCTTTCATTTTGTTCCTCGTACAAACCCCTGAGCCACCAGTCTTTACCTCATCAATCAAAACAGTACCTTTACCCACAACTTTCTCACCTCCACCAACCATAGTCATCATCTTACCACCAGCCACAGCACCATCCACAGAAATTTTATTCTTTTCCTTTTTCATCACAAGTGAAATAACCTTAGCAAAGATCGAAATATCCACACCCATAGAAGCATCACCCTTTTTCATAACAACATTCCTAATATCATCATTTTTTTCCTCAAGAGAAGAGAACCTGGTCTCCTAATTCCTTTTCAAACTAGTAGTCCCCTCAACAACAATATTAAGAGACTCCATCACATGATCAATCTGGCTTTGGATAGAAACATCCTTAGCCTTACTAGCAACACCTCTTATTCCGATATTAGTCCTATTAATCTCATGAAAGAACCATTTAAATAGTTTAAACAACACATTGGCAGAATCACTGGCCGAACCTAGCACATCAATCTCCTCACTATCAAAATTCTCAATATGCTTACCAAAGCCACATCCTCATCAAGAGTACTGTTATCAATATTTTTGCATCCTACTAAATGTAGTATTTAGCAAACTATTGAAACATGGAAACCTCTTTTAGATGTGGGTGATCTTACATGAAAGAGAAATCTCTAGAGTGAGCCGGTTCTTCGAATGATGAATTATATTCTAAAACAGCTTCTGAGGAAAGGGATGAAGAATAACTAAACATAAAAACCTATTTCTAAAAGATGATTCACCAAATTTATAAGAATTTAGACCTAGCCACTCATAACAACTTCTCTATTGTAGTAATCCTCACAATCTCATTGGCACATATCCCATCAATGATTTGCATGAAGATCTGGAAAAACAAATACAACATGCAACCTGAAACATGTAATTTTGAAACACAACCTATAACAGCAAGACATAAAAGGATTTCAATTTGAAAACACAAGTAAATCAAATTGCCATTACAAAATTTGAGACAAAAAAATAAGGATAAATTTGTTGCTCTATTAAAACTAGAAGAGTATCAATCTGTCCAAACTAAGTATCAAAAGGTTTACAAGCTCACCGAAATGAGTAAGGGAAAGAAACTCTGATCTGAACTGCTAAGAATGGAGAGTTGAAAGACTAAGTCTATCAAAAAAAAACTCTCAAGGAAACCCTAATCTGAGCTCAGAAAAAGCTCAAGGAAAAAAAACCTCAAACAAACTCAAAAACTGTTTTAAAGCAGAAAAAACACAAAACTTTTATGATTACACTGTCAAGCCTCTAAAAATAGGCAAATCATGCTTTAAAAGTTCAAAAAACACCTTATCTCTCCAAGATAAGTCTAGAATCTGACCAAGAAGAAAATTCAATCAAAGATCTACTAAAAATAGCAAGAAAACATAAAGCAACTTATAAAATATCGCGTTTATGCTTCTACTTTACAAGATGCGGATTTTTACAATTTGCCTTATTTTTGCAATTCAAAGATTTGAAAATATTTTGCAAAAAGAAAGAACTCCTTATTTCTCCAAGATATCATTCTGATTTTCTCAAAAATCATAAAAAAATATTACATAATCTTCCTTTTATCAAAACTTCTCATTGATTTCTTTAAAATCAATAAAACAAATAAAACCCTAAAATGATCATTAACCTTCAAGGAGAAGGCAAACCCTAAATGATATGATACATTATTGATTTTCCATAAGCTAATCAAAACAAAATCTAGGGTAAGGCATTCTTCAACCCTTATTTTGTTAAGCCCCAAAATATAAGCCTTAAATACTTAATAATTTCCTAGACATATTGATTTCGGCCTCCCTCTAATATTAAACTTAGACTTTAAAAAAAATAAGGCATAAACTTAAAATTTTGACCCCTCTTTGAATTTTGACATATGCTCAAAACCGAACATTCTGGATGATGATGATATTCGAATTAGGCATGAGGAAATAGGGTCAAACCCTAATTATCATTCATTTCACCCGTGACTTGAGAAGAAGGAAACTCTGTCTAAAAGAAATCTGTCACCATGATGGTGTCGAATTCAAGCTCGTGTGCTTCAGTAACCCTCTTCATGCTTCAGATAACTAAGTCTCCTCTAGTGGGTGAGCCTCCTTTCATGGAAAAATAGCTTTTCTACTTCATTATTTTGAATATCAAAAAGCCCTAAGGGCGCGGTCTGCATAAGTTTGTTTTTGATCTTCTATTCTTTCTTTGACTTCTCCATACCATTATGAGTTCGAGCTTGATTGGAGACTATGGAAGTTTTGACTCGTACTCTTGTTCTCCTTCACTGTGCAGAGGTAATCTTTATGTTCTTAGACTATATGGCTTCGTATTCTACTCATTTTGACCTCAAAGCCATGGCATACACACTCTAATGTCATCACTTCTGAATCTTCTATGTGCTTCTTGTGCTCATTATTGTGTATCATTCTCATCATAAGAGCTCAGCCACTCTTCAAAACTCAAAAATCATGCCTTGGGAAGCTAAAGAGGAAGTTATGGCTGCAACTTTAGACTCAGTGGAAAACAGACTGGTAACTCTCTTTGCTCTGTAGAAACTCTAAAAATCTCTCTTTATTTCATAAATCTTCTGGCCATGTTCAGGTCGTGCCAAAAGAGCACTATAGGAAGCATTTTTGCAGATTTTGGGCTTGACCCAGAATAGAAAACTACCATTATATTAATTAAAAAGCACCTTTGTTTGTGGGTATCACAGGAACTTCAATAAATCTGCATTCTTCCCTCTCTATATTTCGACCCAAAATAGAAAGCTTGCATTTGTTTTATGTTCCTCCCATTTTACTCCAGATTTCACATGGGTATTTCTATAGCTATCTTTTTTGCATTTTGAAGCTAAACTGAAGATGGGTACTCTAAATTTTTAAGGAAACTACCTTTTCTATATTTTGAGAACAAACCCACATGTGGGTATTTAAAATTTTGAAAGAGAACTCTATTTTCTTCTTTCCTGAGCTTGATTTATCACAGAATTCTTCATATTTGTAGTCATACTATTTTTTTCATGAAAAACCCATATGGGTATCATAAATTATCATACTTTTGTACTCTTTGAAAGAAAACCCTCATGTGGGTATTCGAAATTTCTGAAGAAAAATGCATTTTCTGTGTTCTAAAAGCATTCAAGACTATGAAGTAACTGCTATTCATTCTATCCATATGGCTGGAGCTAGAAAAAATAGTGATTTACCCCACACTTCTGAAACAAAACAATATCATGGGTTTTGGAATTTTTCAAAGCAAAAGCATGTATTTTATTTCTGAAAGAACTCAACCTCCCATACTTTCTTGAAATGGTGATAAACTACATACTTGCTTGCATTTATTTTAGGATTTTGACTCAAATAACTAGTGACATTTTGTATTTATGTGACCTCCCTTGATAACTATAATACCTAAGCTTAATTCACGGAACTGTTATTGACATGGAGCTGTAAACTATCCTTAAAAAGAACATCCAACCTTCACATTCTGAGAGTACTCTCCAGGTACTAAGAATTTGAAAGATCTATTTTGAATTCAAAATTTCATACATGTATTAAGCTTGAATTTGAATATTCCATTATGATCCCCAATTGCATTATGTGCTCATCTTGTAGATATGACAAAAACTTTACCTTACTGTTCTGTCAAGACCTTGACTGAGTAATCTAGAAATGATCAACATCCTGTATATTTGTTATATTTAATTCATGGCTTGACCAATTACAAGTGACATCTTACCTAACACCTGTAACTCACAGAAAACAAAATGAAAGAACATCACATTTGATTGTTGTCCTTGACTAATCATTGAAACACGATCTCATTTGAGGCACCATCACAATCAAAATGAGTTCATTGCTTTTGTTGTATCTCCTAATAACTGGTACTCCATATTTGAGTATTGTATCACTGATGCTCATTATTGTATCCGGCTACTCCCTTGAAATAGAAATTGTCATAGTTAAGATCTGAAATCACAACTTGATCCAAAGTGAACTCCTATTTTTTATGTTTTAGCACTTATGTAGGGCTTTTATCTTAACATTGAATCATACTAGAACGTACCTAGTCTTCAGTTCCTAGGCACAACTGACACCTCAAAACCTTCTTCTGAAAAAAAACTGTTTGCTCTTTCCTTAATTCTAACACAGCAGCTTTCACTTCCTTCACTTGAATTCTGTAGAAGTTTTTTCCATTTTTCTTTTGAATTGAAACATTGCATCAGTATGAACCACTTTTAAACACCGGTTCAAATGTATAACTGGTAACTCATAATCATTCTGGAAAGAAAATACTTGCTCCTCTATTATTTTTCTGAAAAGATCACTTTATTATTACCATTGATAATGTAGTATTTCTTCACCAATCAACTCAGAACTAGAAATTTATCTAACACTCAGGTGCACTGTCTGTATTTGCTCTCATGAGCAACATGGTACTCTTCATGCATTTTTATATTTCACCATACAAAATAACTCTTAAGATCTATCCTCTTTGATGATGAAAATTAGAACAAAACATTAAGGCATATGTATGCCTGTTCACTATCCAAAAGAGAAATAATGAATTGAAACTCACATGACATATGATTATAATCAACACAGAAAATGAGGTAATTCAGCAATTTCTGATGCAAATGCATTTTGTTAAATTCCTTAAGTGAACTAAACTCGCTGTTCACCTATAGCCTTCAGAAAGAAATGTTGATCGTTATGAATGCACAGTTGGTTTTGTTACTTGATGGATAACTTTGTTTTACTCTTTCAGTTGTATTTCATTTTGTTTGATGTATATGATGAAATATCTTTCAAAAACATCCCATTTAATGCATAGGGCAGCATGTTGGGCTCTACCCTTGTGGGAGCCTATTTTACTCCACATGCTTGGTCTTCGAATAATGTTCAGCTTCATGACTTTACCTATACCTGCACAAGGAAACAAACAGTGTTATCATAAAAAATAGAACATGTTGATTATGATGTTGATAATTCTCCTTCGGCTCACTTCTTCATACGGCACTTGACTGATTGTTTCAATACATTGCTAATAGTATGTTGTACTATTTTCGGTGCATCATATAGGCTACATCATAGTTAGAGCCACTAACACCCCTCTTTTCCTCTTATAGGTCGATGAAGCTCGAGACGACGAGGTGCAACATTCAACATCAAGCATCGATAATTAGGCAATGATGACTATGTTGCCACTTATGTGTTTTCCTTTTCACATCTTCAATAGTGCAACGTATTATTAGAAATGTGTTGTCACAGTCAGAGTTACATCCATGGCTTGTGTGGATCTTTGATTTCAATTCTATGCATTTTATGCAATGTTGTAATACTATTTTGATTGTGAAATCAAATAAAGCCTTGTAAAAATATGGGTTCTTTTTGAAATGAATAAAAGCATCTAAAATGCTATTTTGCACATGTACTCAATTCTATCTTTCTTTAAAATCTACAACATTTGAATGGCACTTCGAAACTTTATAACTTCATTAAAATGCATAACTGTTCTTTGATGCATAATAATAATGTGAAACAACATTCGAATATGACAGTGCAATTCCATTTAAAGTTTAAATAACAATTAGCCAGCTCTTCCATTTGAGCTGAGGCAAAAAATATGAAACATTTTGGTGATTTCCACTATATGCTTGCTTGCTAAGCATAGATCAGTGGCCTTTAAAACAATTCATTGGGCACAGATTCAATTCTACCCCTTCTTAAAACTTAGAAAACATGAACAGCAACACTCCAAACAGTAGCAAGAAAACAAAACTAAAATAAAAGCAAACTAACAGGCCCTAGTGGCCAACAAAACAATGCACAGCAGTGCTTAGAGAAAGAAAATTACTGAAATGAAATGTGTGTAACGCACTTATTTGCAAACTACTCTACCTAACAATGAGATAACTTATCTCAAAGGCAGTGTTTGAGGTGGATCCCATTCACTGGGATAGACAGCACCTCACCAGTCATCTTGGAAAGTTGGAATGCATTGTGTTCTTTGCATTCCGTAATCACATAAGGCCCATCCCATATGTAGTTATTGATGGAATTCTTTATAGAAGAGATTTCCAAGGTGTTTTATTACGTTGCATTCAGCCTAATCAAGTTGACAAGTTGCTGGCAGAGTTTCACGATGGACCTTCTAGAGGTCACTTTGTTGCAAGAACAATAGCTCTAAAAATTATGAGAGCTAGTTATTATTGGCTAGATCTATTTAAATATGCTATTGTGTGGGTTATAAAATGTGAGAAATGTGCATTATTTGCTGGTAAACAGAGACTTGCGCCGCTGCCCCTTCACCCAATTCGGGTAGAACAGCCCTTTGCTAAGTGGGGTTTGGATTTCATCGGCCCTATAAACCCACCTTCAAGTGCAGGTCATAAGTGGATTCTTATTGCCATAGATTATTTTACAAAGTGGACCGAAGTTGTTGCTTTAAAGGAAGCAAATGAGACTTTAGTGCTTAATTTTTATCAAGATCTCATCTCAAGATTTGGTGCCCCAGATTCAATCATCTCAGATGATGGTTTAGCTTTCATCGGATTAAAGATTCAGATTGGTCTGTCCAAAATAACATCTATCTAAACAGTTCATCAAATTATTATCCGCAAGGTAATGGCCAAGCATAATCCACAAATAAGAATCTGATTCGAATAATCAAGAATGTTGAAGATAACCAGAGAACGTGGCATGAAAAGCTGAAGCTATCCCTTTGGGCTAATAGAATAACTCCTAAAAGAGCCACTGGTTGTTCACCTTTTGTTTTGACTTATGGCAGAGAGGCTAAATTTCCTATTTCAATTGAATTACCAACATTGAGTTATGTTAAAGAACTAGAGTTGTTGAATGAACAACCTCTTGAAGTGAGGTTTGCACAGCTGGTTGAGCTTGAAGAAACCAGAAAAGAAGCTTTAAGATAGCTAGAAATACATCAAGCTCAAATGAAGAATACTTTTGACAAGAGGGAAAAGCCTCATGATTTCATTGTTGGAGATCTAGTCTTCAAGTGGAATGTATTTAAAAGTAGACCTAGATGACATTCCAAGTTCGATGCAATATGGGATATGTGCCAATGAGATTGAGAGGATTACTGCAATAGAGAAGTTGTTATGAGTGGCTAGGTTTGAATTCTTATAAGTTTGGTGAATCATCTTTTAGAAATAGGTTTTTATGTTAAGTTATTCTTCATCCCTTTCCTCAGAAGTTGTTTTAGAATAGAATTCATCATTTGGAGAACCAGCTCACTCTGGAGATTCCTCTTTCACGTAAGATCACCCACATCTTAAAGAGGTTTCCATGTTTTAGTAGTTTGTTGAATACTACATTCAGCAAGGTGCAAAACTATTGATAACAAGTACAAGGAGGAGCTCTCTGCTTAGAAACCTCCTTACCTTTACCAGCAAGAATGGGGGTCTTCAACATCTGCACAGACCAAGCAATTTCCTCAATGACATCCTTCATTTTTTGCATCCTATCTGAAATACCCACCCCCACAGCACCCACTCCCCTTTCCCTACCAAGATTCAGAAATGCAATCATAGCACTAGTAGGAGCCTCTCCAACAACACCACTAGCCAGGGTTAAAGGGAAACCCTTCTCCAGAAAAGGGTCCACACTCTGCACTTTACATTTCTGGCTACCATCATTAGCATCTTGCACAATTCTGGTCATAGGGGGAGGGGAAGAAGCTTCCCCATAAATGTCGCATTTGTCCTTACCCCTCCTAACAGGAATCTCCTCCACCTCATCACTATAAGTCATGTATCCTACTTTGTCCCCCAACTTCTTTTTTCCACTTTTTCCTACAACAGGGGAGATGGAGCCCTCTTCCAGAGAAGCATAAGAATTTGGAACATAGTCAGCATTGCCATCCCTATCCAAATCTGAATCCTCATTCAAAATAATCTTTCTCCTCTTATTCTTCTTACCACCCTTTTTATCCCCCTAATCTATCTCATAATCCTCCCTGGGCTTAACAATTTTATCCTGCATGGCAGTAGGGGTTTTTTGAACATCAAGGGCTTTGACATGCTCGTAAATAAGTAGAATCAACCCCGCATTTAGAATGAGATTCTTGGGGTTTTTTAAATGCTCCTTAATCCCCAAATTCAGCAACATAAGCAAATAATATGGGAAAGAAATCCATTTTTTGTGACAAAAATAGTTGAGCAGAAGAAAATGATACATATTGATCACAATATACCTTCCTTCCAAAGTAACATACCTCATAATTTCCTTAGCCACCTAACGCCAAAGTGCTTTCAATGAGCTCTACTGATACCTACCACTCTTGGCTATCTTCAAGTTAGTCGCTTCATTCTTTTTGAAGAAAATGTTCATCGCTACCTGTGCTTCTTTCTTATCCCTAAAAACCTTCATACCCCACATGGTAAGGCCAGTAATATGGGTAATAAATTCTTCATCCAATAGAATATCCCTCCCTTTCAAGTTCACAGACCTCTCCTTCCAACCTTGAACAAATAAATCTGTAACTTGGTGATTATTTCCATGCAGCTTTTCCATGTACAGAGTAAGGCCACCCTTCTCAAGAACTTCCCAAACCTCTTTCTTATGTTTCATAGTCTCATAGGACCTTGGCTTAGCCCTATTTCTATCCCCTCCCATGACAAAAAAATTCACACAGAAACCCAACACTCAACCAAAAGAACTTGCAACCAAGGCAAGAGCCAACCAAACTAGCCTTGAAGAACTGAAGACTCTCGAAACAAAGGAAAAAAATGCCCATAATCCATGCAAAATCAGCCTTCAGACAAAGATGCAATAATGAACTGTAAGCCTTGTAAATGCCACCACTTCTAATCAAATCTTGAACAACCTTAGTCATGAAAATCAAGCGCATGACTAAGGACAACCAACCTTTCATACGACATAAAATATTAGCACTCATTATTAACAATTGTAGAGGCCTCAAATGGAATAGGATCATTGAACTCCCATTCCTTACTTTCACGAACACCATAGTTGGCAAAAAAATCTGCCAGCTTATTTCCTTCTATCAAGACATGGGAAATGTAGACATTATCAAAATAAGTGATAATATTAATAGAATCCCTAACCATGGCCCCACTTGTCCAAGAAGAAGCGAAAACATTCTTCAAATTATTAATAACGTTCAAGGAGTCACCCTCCAACTAGACCTTGTGATACCCTTTTCATTGTACTAACTTGATACCATGATAGGCAGAAATCGAACAATAATATTGTGTTGAGTGGAGGATGAAAGAGTTTTTGGTGCCTTATCATTTTTGAAACCAAAGTTAAGAAATAACTTGAAAAAAAAATAGAGAATTGTTTGAGGCTCTATATGAGTAGATACAATGTTCAAATATTTACATTCAATGGAGATATTATAATTTATGCCTACTTGTGAAATAAGAGATGTGATAAATATTTTATTTTAGTGAGGAGACCAACCAATTACTTTGAAAAGAGTTTTAGATGAACCAATTAAAACACATATTGTAGAGGGTTAAGGACTTGTAAAGAATGGGTGTCGATATGATCAAAGAGATCTAAATAATGTTGATTATCTAAAGTAAAAACTATACATTTATCATATTTTTAAGGAAATAAGTTGGACAGTATTTTTCAAATGATTGTAAGGATTCGATGATTGAGTTGCTATGAATTTTAGCATGGGATGTCAAGAGGATAAAATTATGATGAGGATATTTTAATTTACTTTTAATTTGGAGTTCATCACAAGAATACAAGGTTTCCCAAAACTATAGAGAAATATTTTCTCATTTATAGACCAAATCATTCTCAATGAGTATTTAAATCTAAGAGAATGAACCCAAATGGTGCCTAGTCAAGAAAAAAGTTTTAAACTTATTAACATAGATAATTTTAGAAGTGGAAAATTCTCTTATAGAGAATATGAATTACTTGGGAAGTTACTCATTTATTTATATTTCTCATCTTCATTTATTAGTGCATTTGAGACATCAAAGAATCATGGATGTTTGATTTTGTATTCAAATTTTTGAGAAAGATTTATCTAGAAGTGGTAAATGGAAAACTCAAATATCTAACTCATCATGGATTATTAATTTGGTGTAATAGAGGCCTTAAAATGGAGGTATCCCTAATCAACTTGGGATTTGTTCCTTGCAACACTTCCTGCACAACAAGATGTTGTAAAGAAAGATTATAATGCCCATAGCCATGATGTAGAAATCCAAATAAATAATATACCTCCTAAAATTATTACTCCAAGAGATAAAGTGCATCCCTAAACAATTGTAAAGTGAGATAGTATAAAGTGAAGGGGGCAACAAATATTGATAGAGGAGTCTAAATGGGAGAATGAAGCACAACCAAAACCTATCCTTAAAAATAGAATGTAAGTTCATTTGGGAGACTTAATAATTTAGAATTCATGGCCAATAACAAAGCTATGACATTGAATAAAGGATGTCAATTTGATTCAAAGGTGGAGATTATAGAGGAAAAATTGTCATAGAGTTCTTTACAAAAATAACACATGTAGTGAAAAATGTGATGGAGAACCCTAAGAAAAAAAATTATTATATTATAATAATTTATTTAAGATAATTTGAATAAATGATACATGTATATAGAAAAAAAATAAATATAAAAATAGGGTGGAGACCTAATGGATCTTATCGATGAATATATATTTAAGAGTATGTTCCTAATGTAGGGGTTAAGGAATTTACAACATGTTTGATGGAGTTAGAGCAAGCTTGTGAGTTGATGACAAAACAAAAAATGGAGATAAGGGAACTCAAAAAAATAAATTTACCAAATTATAAGCTACTAAAATATAGTTAAAGGATAAATGAATAGCTCTTGTAAAGCAATATGAGAGAAAACTAGAGAAATTAAAACATGATTGGCTCATTATGTATACCAATAGAAAGGATAAATTATAGATATTAAGAATGAAGAAATGTGTTCATGAAAATTTGAATTAAGAAAATTAAGTTTTGAGGGATACAATTCAATTGATTTCAACAGTGACCACTAAAATGCTATAGTATGGGCACCCTACATGACTACATGAATTATGGATATAGGAAGAATTTCAAAAGCTATGAGTATAAAGGGTGGTTGAAGAATCATCAAAAAACCTAGATACTCAATTCATGGGATAACCCCTACAAAACTTATCTATTTTGTAGACCATATCCTCTAAGAATACAAATCGAGGCAAACTTTTGTTACCTCTACATGTGACCTAATCCCTCGAAAAGTCATTTTAAGTGATCAATTTTTTTCTTTTTCAAAAATTGAAAAAATCCGCTTTTTGAGTGTTAGGATTTTTTCTTGTGCGAGAGTGCCAAACTTCAATGCCCAGTTGTATATTTTAGTAGTACATTTCAAGGTGTAGTCATGCCTAGCAATAAATGAGGGTTTTTAGTGCATTTTTAACCCAATTTAAATTAGTTTTTAATCCTTATTTTTCTTTATTTCACCTTTATCTCAAGTCGGTGTGAATTTTTTCCTTCATTTTGTTCATCTCAAAGTGTTTGTTTTGGGTTCACACAGATTTAGTAGATTTTTCATCCTTTGTTCACATTTTTAAGTTAGTTATTTTTATTTTTTTGCACTTTTTTTATTTCTGGTATATTGTTATATATTTTGAGTGATGCACTTCAGGTTTCTATTGGGATTTTTATTATTTATGATCTATATTTTGTTTTTTTGTTTTAAGGGTTTTTCATATCATTATGATACCAAAACTCATACAATTTTGAGTCATCATCATGTATAACCATATCCATTTCCATCCTCCACGTTGATATACCTAGCATTCAAGTCTTTCATCCTCACCATGACATTCAAACCATTTATACTAGGGTGTGTAGTGTGGCTTTAAAACCTCAATTTACACTATTACCAGTTCACACTATCAATGATACATGTCGAGATTCATTTCCTGCGTCCCTCATTTGTTTCAATACATAGGATTTTGGTTTGGATTTAAATCTTGACTTACACCTGTATTAACCACGACCAGTTTGAGATGTTAAACGAGGGTTTAAATATTGACACATCAAATCATTCGCTCTTTGTATGAGGTTGCAGGGTGTTTTTCCGCAATGAAATTGCCACACTACAACGTACATTTAGATTAGGTTTTAAACCTTGACTAACATGGATTATTACTACCCTCAAAGATGTAGGTCGTATTTTAAAACCTGAACGATATCCTTTATTCATTACTCGGTCGATCAAACACACATGCAATAGTGGGATTTTTCTTCATGTTTGCACTTGATATTTTATACCCATGTAGGGGCATAGTTTTTCTCTGCCCTCAAATTTGATTTGTCCTATCCCATGTAGGGGTGGGGTTTTTCTCTTCCCTTACATCAACATGTATTACCCTCATGCAGGGGTGCGAAATTTTTTTGCCTATGCATCCAAGCTAAAATACCCATTGAAGGGCGGAATGTTTTAGTGCCCTTGCATCCAAGTTCTAAAACACATGAAATTTCTCAATTTTTTCCCACCAATACATGAAATCTTACAATTTTTGCTAACACCAAGAAACATGAAATTTCTTTCTCTAGTTACTCCTGCATGCTATCTCAAGCATTTGCGTTTGATTTCTTAAATGGGTTCAATTGTTTTTCTCACCATCATTCTAAGGCTACAGGTGCTCCATAAATGTCTAATCCATCACCAAGCAAGAAAACCATGAAGTACAAATATCAAGGGGTTTTTCCAATAACTCTTGTTGCTTTAAATATCGATGAGATCAAAGACACAAAAATAGGCCATGTTGATATGTCTAAGTTTTTGAAAGGGAAAAAGAAGAAGCCATTAGAAGTAGGCATGATATGCATTGTGGAAAGTAACATTCAATTGGTGGTTACATTTTTGGTATCGACACATAATCTTGAGTTCATACTTGTAGTCATGGCTCATTATGATAAAGAAACTAGAAATTTCAAGGATCCTGATGGGAATACAGTCATAAGATTAGATGAGGAGTTCTTTGATAAGATCTTTCAATGTCCAAGCATTGATGCATATGTTGACCTCACCATTGAGCATGCATAGGTTCACTAGGATGATAATCTAGACAAGTGCAAGAAGGCAATCAATACCAAGCCACTTAAGAACCCAAGAGAAAATTTTTCAAGATGGCCTAAGATCTTTCCCTGTAGTGATTTCATTGAAGAGGTAAATGACTTGATTACCCTTCTCAATAGAATTAAGGGATTGCCCACTTCTTCCACTTTTCAGGAGTGGATGTACTTTCCAGGGTTAACATCAAAGGTGACAAAAGACATGTTACAATTTATCAATATTACTCCCAATTAACCCTAAAGAAAAGTATCGAACATTTTAGGAGGGTCAATGATGCTTTCTTTACTCCATATTTGTGTATGTTTGACAAAGAACTAGAGAGGAGGAGAGTGTCAGATGAACCATAGGTAGTGGTCAATAAGATTGGCTATATGTTCCTGCAATTCCCCACCTTTACATATACCCAACTTGGGTGCTTCATCAGATACCCATATATTCTTCCAAGGTATCCAAGTGACAAAATCATACTCATGGAGCTATGTAGGAAAATCATGGTAGTTCATAGTAGGCAAGAAGAATCTCACAAGCCAAGATTTAAGTTTCCTCTTACAATCAATAGGTACTCTATCACAAAATCTCCCAAAGCTAAATCTATGGAAGTAGAGATGCAGTGAGTCAGAATGAAAACATACAGAAGGAGGACTGACTTTGATTATGAAGGAATGAAGGACAAGCTTGAGAATAGCTATACACATGTTCATAGATTGGAGGATATATGGGCAGATTGCAGGATAGAGGAAAACATTTAAGGAAGTTGGACTATTGTTAGCTCACCGTAGATCATATTGTAAATCTTGATTTAGCTAATATCCCATAATACATGGAGGATGAAGATAATATCCTAGATCCTACTTATGAGAGGAATAATTTTTTTGAAACCCCTCTCCCTCCCATCCAATGGTCCAAAAAGGAAACAACCTCCATTAGGGAAAGATTCAAGTCAATTATTGCTAACACCAATGTTTGGTTATAGGAGAAGGACATAATATTGAAGTATTTTAATATTGGATCTAGAGAAGAGGAACCTGAATGGCATACTAGGTAGAAGGTGGAGATTAGAACAAAGAGTAAAGGTTATGTACCAAGTACCAATAAAACCCCTTAGCCTAAGTTCATTTTCATAATGAAAGGGGGTAAGAGCAAGGATTAAAAAGGGCCATCCACTCTCAAAGAAGAGGCAATAGCTCAAGATGAAGAACAAGGAGAGTAGGGTCAATATGAAGAAGGACAAGGATCTCCACATGATTCTACTCTAGAAGACTCCTATTTCTTCTACTCCCATTACTGCTATATTGCCCAATCCCACTCCTCCTGTTGTTTCAATTGAATAGCCTTTGCCTTCTACTACTATTATTTATGCTACTATTATTTATGTTGATCCTACCATATCCATTCAATCTATTCATTCATCCAAAAATTTGGGGCCTATTTTTTTAGAGTACTAAGAATAACTTTGAAAAAAAAAATGGCTCTTCACCTATTTTTCCAAGTCTATTTTCTCCTACTTTTGATGTGTCTCCTTGGTCTTCCTTAGGTTCTCCATTAATTGTTCCCTTTGCAACTCATAAAGGTCATAGTCTACACCACTCTCTACCATCTCATGTACCACATGGATTGTGGTGGCATAAATAGTTGTCCATGTTGGTGTAATAAATTTTTTAGCCAATAACCATAGCAGAATATATAACAACTGGGTTTCTAATAGGATTAACAACAAGATATCTCTAATCAAATGTAGCACCTATTTTCTCCATCACCTCAGGTTATTTTTAACTAACTTTAGAATGGGAATAGATCTGGTGGAGCATAAACCACTGACCTATCTTATCACTTCCTTTGTAATCATGTGAGGAATATTAGTCCAAAAAAACTAATCATGAACTCTGCTCAAGGCCATTCTAATCCACTTGACATCAGAGAAGAAATTAGGAAACCGTTGCCAAACATATAGTTACTTTTTGGCTAGGTTTTTGTATTCTATCTTTAGGGAAGAGTCCTCACCAATTAAATCATTTTACCATATATCACTCAACTTATTAGGATAATTATCTTCCATTTTTCCATGAATATTCCCTAATATCCTTTGTCAGTAAAACCCCATATGGAATGTGCAAGAAAGCACCTAGTAAGTCATCACCAATGGCTTTCACAGGGTATTGATTGAATTTGGGTTGTGGTTTCTATGTAGCCTCTATAAATTTTGGTGTATCCATTTAAATATATACCCAAACTAATTTCAAACAAATATTTTTAAAAGTTATGGCATGCAAGATTTTCTAAATACCTTTTTACTTTTTTTGCTAAACTAGGGTTTTGATGCTTTGAATCTTAATTCACTTTATGTACTTCAAATTCTCTTCTTGCAGGTCTACTCCTCTTTGAATTATTGTGAGAAATAAATTTTCTTATAACCTCTCAATTTGACCTAATTCTACATTGAATGCTTCAACACATAAAGCTAGCAACACTTAAACTATATGCATAGTCAGCTTCCAGAGCACCAAAAACTTCCACATCAACATATTTTCTTTCGTAATCTTCACCAATAGATCAAGAATATTGATCTACATCACATATATTCTTGTTATAGAATCAACACCTTTTTTTTGGTGGGGGATAAAATATATCCATTAAATCTCTCCCTAAGCTATATCTCTTGGCTTAGTTCCCCGAGGAAACATCTACACCAGAGGATGGTACAAATTCTCCCTTCTCATATGTGTCTTCCTTCTTTCACCAAATCTTTTCCATTTCCTTCTTTACTTCAACCAAATCAACTTTTCCGACTGGTTCATTCCTCTTTACCAAATTATCTTTCCTTGTATTTCAGTTTATTGAATATTTGGCAATAATGATTTCTTTGATTTCAGATCTTTCCATTGTTCTTTTTTTCTTTAGTCTTCTTTGGTTCACTGGTCTTCTCTTTTTCATAAGGAATTTGATCTACTTTTGAGATTTCACCTTTTTCAAATCCTAAACCACCTTTTTCTTTGGATGTTTTATGACCTACAATCATCTCATCAAGCATTGTAAAACTCACCTTAAATTTTTCTTCATGGATTCTTACTTTCTCCAAATCTGATCTTAGATTTACCACTTCTTTTTCAAGCCTTATGTATTCATCAGATTTTCTTTCCATCATTACATTCAAGAAATCTTTAATTCTTCTATTTTCTTCAACTTTCACTTTTAGCCCAGTAATTTTTTCATTTTCTTGTTTCAACTTCTCACTGACTTCCTTATGCCTTTCTCTGAACTACTTGATTTTCTCTCTCAATTTTTTGATGCATTCATTTACTTATTTAATAATTTATTTTAGATCTCTATTTTCATCTTCAATTCTTTCCAAATCTTCAAGATCATCTTTGAGTTCCCCATCCTTTTCAAGCACACAATATTATTCTATGTATCCAACATCAAGAATCTCTTATGGAGAGATAGGTAATTTCCTTTCATCCATGTGTTCAATCTCCAAGACCTTCCCAAAGCAATTAAGCTCTTTCTAGGGATCTGGGCTTAGATACCAATTATTGAACACCCAGAATACTAAGAGGAGGGGTGAATCAATATTCCCTTAAACCATTCAAACATAAAGCATCCAATATCTAATACATATTCAACTATAGTAAGGAAAGAAAGCATGAAAACATCTACAACATCACATAACGTATGAACACCAAGATTTTTACATGGAAAACCAAAAATGGTAAAAACCACAGTGAGGGTTACCTCACAATATATTATAACCATTTATAGTATATTATAGAAATACTCATTGCATGTGGACTCACTGTCCAAGTGGACTCATGTTTTCCACAGAGAAAAATATAGAAGAGAGATGGTGGTTCACAACCTATTTGGAACTGTTACAATTGCATGTATAATATGTAGGAATATAGTTCCAATGAAGCATAATAACAATCTTTGCACTAATTTTGATCCAAAACTTTTCCTCACTATTAATTTGCACAATTCTAATCAAATTAATATTCACAACTTAACTTTTCATTTCTCTTCTTAAATTCATATCACATACATTACATTTTGCATCTTTATCTTCAAAATACCAATTTAACAACTCAACATGCATATCCACATCAAGTATAACATCAATTAGGTTGGCCTAATTAGATGTAATACTCAAAATGTAAATTATTGGCTCCAAAACTTATCATCCATAACACACGCCATAATTCAAATCTCAAAACACCTTAAGATAGGTTGGCATAAACCTAAAATAGATCCCACATAAGATAACAATACTTATTCATCCTTTGCACAACATCAAATGTGTTTGGTCAACTTCGCACAAGACCTAAAAGTAAAACCCTTCATCTGTGTATCCACATCTTGACACGTGGACTTCAAAAAATTATACCACCTAGAATTCAAGCTCAGCTGACACCTGGAAACTTAACTTCAACACTGCAAGGCCAAAGACTTATTTGTGGAGAAGTGCAGAATCTCCCACATAGACACATTGTACAAAAAGCAACTTATGCCAAGTCAAACTCTGTTACTCATATCTTTCAAGTTTTTTTTCCAATCAAGATGAAATATTGGATTTAGGTACATCTAACATCCACCAAATTAATGTTAGAAGTGTAAAGAGTTATCTTCATTTGTGGAGTGGTGCAAACCCAAAAACTGGTCACACACTGTTACACTAAACTAGTAGATTTGAAACTTAGTTAATTTTTTGTACAACTGATCTTTTCGAACCAACTCAACTTGCCAAAATTTCTTCCATAGCAACTCCAAAACTTTTTAGGCCTTATCAAAATAGTCCACAACAATGTTGACATCAATGAGAACATTGTAATACATTGTTTTATATAATCCATGTTCATGTTGCCAAACAACATCAAAAAAGGGTGTGTGTGCTATAGGCACAACAAATTATTTGGTGTGCCAATAGCACACACACCCCATTCAAAACAAGGACCCCCCTCCTTTTGTCCTCACCAAGTTGATTTTTTTTGTTGCCTCATTTTTTGTGCCCCTAATTTTGATCCCAAACAAGTTAGGAGCCCTAAATTCATCATCCTTAGTTGATCAAAATTTCACCAACCTAAAATTGTCTAAGCCTTTGTCTTTTGCAGGGTTTTCCTAGTGAGTTTCCCTCAGTGTTTTCCCATGGTGTCCTCCAACTCCTGTGAGTCCACCCTTGCGGGCTTCCCTTTGCACATAGCTACCATCTCTTTTCCATTCACACTTAGACCAACCTAGGACAACCTCCCACATGATGGCTCTCATACCCTTCTCAGCCGCCATCCCTCAGTTATTCAACAATGGCAATGCCTGAAGGTCTTTCTACCTTGTTCACACTACCTTTCCCACCGTTGGCCCATTGAACTTCATGCACAGCTACCCCACTGGCCCCCATACATGCATTCAATGTGGGTCATTACTGAACTTTTTCCTATAAATAGGTTTTCCTGACCTATCATTTTCACTAACCAAGTTTGAAATCTGTTAGAGGGAAAACAATGATCACAACCCTTGCATCCACATGAGCTTTTGAAGGATCTGAAGCCCAATCTTCATCAAATTTATTTGCACCTTCCAGGTATGTCCACCGCCACTAACTTGAAATGCATCCTTTTGAGTAATTTTTTCTAAATTAATCAAAAATATTTAAAGAAACCTTGGAACTTCTTTTGGTGGCTACCTTGACCATAAAATTCTGCACAAACTCCATTTGAAGATCCAATTCCTCCCAACTTAGTAAACTTTCCATGCCCTTTGTGATTACCAGCAAATCACATGAATCAACTGAGTTGTTTTTGCAAGTCATGACCTCACACTTGAGAGACCTTAGGATAATTTTCTACAACTTGTTTGTAGGAAGTTGTCTTTCAAGAGAGGTAGTGCACTTGTGTGTTGCATGTGTTGAGAAAGTGTAAAAATACCCATCAATAGAATTGGCACTAGAACGATGGAACCCCTTTTTCTAAGCTAGATCAAATTGGTTCCTTCTCCCCTGAGAGGTTCCAAAGAGTGTTAAGATCTACACCAAACAAAGGGGAATTTCAAGAACTACCACCCCCTACCAAGGCTACGAGAGCCAAGAGATGTGAAGCATCCACCTCAACCTCATCTACCTAGCCCACTTCACCTCCATCCTCACCGTCTCCTTCCATTCATTCACCCCACTTTCCTCCACTTCTAGCAGCACCTTCCTCTTCCCAACCACTCCAAACTACCTTTCATCCCTTCACTTCCCATATCCAAAGAGCTTCCCCTATCCCAATGCTTCACAGCCAAGGCATTTCTCCAATTGTTGCTACTCCTTTGTAGCCCCAAGTAACTGTAGCACAGCTAGTGCAACCTCCACCTCCCATCATGGCTTGGATGGGTAACACCTCATCTCCTCTATCCTTCAATGACTATCATGATATGCCAAAGAATCCAAAAGGATTTTGTAGTAAGTTCCATCCTTGTGATCTACAGAGGACAGTAGAAGAACACATTAAAATCTTCCAAATAGCTTTGAAGGACATGTAAATAGATCATGAAGATGTGGCTTGCAGGCTCTTTCCCTACTCCTTGGGGAAAGAAGCCTTTTATTGGTACATCAATTTGTCGACTAGCTCCATCACCACCTGGAATTTATTAAATAATGTGTTCTTCCAGAAATTCAAGATTCTGATTAGCCCTTCCAAGTTGTATCAGTAGTTCATTTCCATTTGAAGGGAATTTAAGAAACCAATCAGCTCCTTCAATGACCAGTTTCACCAAGCTTACATGAAGTTGCAGCCACCCTACATAGTTGATGATCCCTCTACTCAATTGGTCTACTATGGTACCTTGCATAATCTCACTTCCGCACTAGTGAAGAGGATGCACCTACTGCCTGCCAGGCTAGTGGATGAGTACTAGTAAGTAGTCATAGCAAGCACTAATTTGGGACAACACATTATAGATCTGCTATTGTCATTAGGACCAACTACCCATCTAGCATATATCAAAGGACTTACTCATGTCTTGGTGCATCAAACACGGATCTTGAATCAAGTTCTACAAGTTTTGATAGTGCCTCATCTAGGGTAGCCACTTAACTAGGCACCTCCAATGCCTCATTACTTACAACCATAGCAGTAGCAAGCTTACTCTTAGTAACCTCAAGTTCCTACATAGTTGCAGGGATCTGAGTTCCCACCCGCTCATAAAAAGCAACTAGCAATTCAACCAATATTCCTCCAGAATCAAGCACCGCAATCGAACAACACAGAAAAGGATTAGTTCGATGAGCTGATAGAGTTGGTAAAGAAAATTTTAACTGAAATGACACATTTGAGGAACCAAAAAAACCAACTGCAAGCCTCCTAGAGAAGTATGGATAGGATAATCTCAATCGAGATAACCGTGACAACCGTGATGCGGGTGCTTCCTTCAGATAGAATTATGAGAGAGGTTAAATTTATAACCAAGGCTTTGAAAGAAGTCCTTCACAAAGATAGAATTGAACATAGAACATGAGGCCAAACAACAGAGGTGTTACCACACCTCTTGATTATCCTGCCAATGCTAATAAAATGACAAGTGGATTGTACTTGGCAGAAGCAGCCTTATTCAGGTGGTGTCGCATCCACAAAACAAGCAGGCAATCTGAATTGGATTATCTAGAGTTCCAAACAGCAGCCAAAATTTTCCAAGTGGAGGTCCAGAATGTAGTAGATGGTGTTGGATGCAGAGACATAGTTCCATCTGAACCATATGACTTCTCAATGCTAGTGGTTAATCAAGCTCCTTTACCATGAAGCAAGAAAAATATAACCAAGAAGGAGATTATTTCCCCAAAGGATGAGGAAGAAAAAGAGGTAAGCAACGAAAACTCTTTATATCAACTTTTCATTTCTGTAGCAATGGTCCAGTAGATGAAGAAGAGCCATGTGAAGATGAGGTTCAAATGGTCCATCAAAGTGCAACCCCTTATAATTTGAGAAATGGACAAGTAGGTGACCCTTTTATGACCTCTAATCATCCCAATAATTTCAGCACTCCACCTAACCCAAATCCTAGTCATAATATAGGTTACCCTTTACATGCCCACCTAGTACTTCAATAAGAACAGGCAATAGAACTAGACCCACAACTTTCCTGCTAGTTCTTCTAAAGACAAATTTTTTGAGGCAGAAATTGAGCAAATGGGTGAGTTTGAATTGCTTAGAGTCCCAGCCATTAGGAATTATTTCTTTAGGATGCCAAATTGGACTACTTCATCCAAGCCAACCCAAGAAATAATCACAAAAAGGGTCTCCTTTGACGACACACAAAATGAGCCAATAATTAGGGAAATTCTAGGAAAGAAAATAGATCAGCCTTCAAATCAACAAACAAGCAAGCAAATGGCTAAAGAACAAAGCCAAGCACAAGCTCAAGATAAAACCAATGATAAGGAAAAGGCTCAAGTAGCTCAAGCCAATGTCTCAATAGGCTCATTCTAGGCAAGTTGGAAACCCTTCCCTTCTTGACTACCATCAAAATATTTGGAAATAATTTGCATAATTTTTTGCTCGATTTAGGAGACTCATCCAATGTTATGCCTTTGGCAGTATGCAAACCTCTGGGAATAGTTCCAACTCCCTCCTGATGGAAGGTGACCCTGTTGGATAAGACAAAAATGAACGTTATTAGAGAAATCAATAGGATACCCATGCAAATTGTTGCTACTCCAAGGGTGTAGTAGACAATTAACATTCAAGTTGTTGATATTCCTGACATGTATGGAATCATAGTGGGGAGAGATTTCACTCAGGCATTAAATGGATATGTTGCAATAGATTTTTCTCACTTGTGGCTGCCATGGAAAGGGTTGCCAAACAAAATCCACATCAATCAAGATCCACGTATGAAGTTTATGATTACAGAATACAACACAAATGAGGTGTTATTTTCTGAAACAGAAATGGGAAACTACTATCCTATGGTATATCAGGATGAACAAGAATTTCAAAAAGAGGAAGTGGTCAAAGAGGTCCTTCTTGTGTTATGCAATCCTCCAACCAACCTAACTCATGCGCATCAGAGTACAGAGATTTTGATTGAATCAGATGATGAAGAATCCTATGAGGATGGTAATCTAGGACTATTGGATGGATTCCAGGACTTTATGGAGAAATGTGTGCAAGATCATATCATCCTAGGAGCAAGAATGGACTTTCAAGAGCTCCTATTACCCAATTGGTGTAGGGTACACAATTCCACCCACTCAGAGTTTGAATTTTTCTTGTGCCAAGCAACAGTTGAGCACATTAAAGGACAAGTCATCCAAAATGGGGAATTCCAAATAGAGCAGCTAAACTGAAGCCATGTTGAATCCACACAGTCATCCAACATTATTGAAGTAAATACACCTCCAAGGAAGAAAATGAGCTACATGGGTTTTGGTATCAAATATCCCTCTAAGTTTTGGATGCTACGCTTTGACAGGTCCAAGTCTAAGCAAGGAGCGGGAGTTGGCTTTGAGCTTATTAGTCTTGTAGGTAAGACATACTTCGTTGCTCATGTAGGCTTCATTTTTATTGTACCAACAATGTAGCGAAGTACGAAGCATTAGTTCATGGGATTTTAATGGCACTAAGAAAGAAGGCTAAAATGTTACAAGTCTTTGGTGATTTAGAGTTGGTAGTAAAGCAAGTTAGGAAGTTGTATTCTTGCCATGATAGAAGATTGGAAAATTATAGGCATAGAGTCTAGGATCTTTTAGAAGGACTAGATGCATTTAACATTCAATTGATCCCTCGAAGCAAGAATCATACTATTGATGCCTTAGCCCAGGTAGCTAGTAGCTTTTAGCCTCTCTCCCTAGTTGGCCTAAAAAAAATTCACTGTTGAACTTACTTCCACTCTTTCAGTGCCAGATAATGTTACCAACTTCCAAGTATTCAATGATGACAAGCATATCTTAGATTTCATCACCAACTCTGATGTGTTTGCAACTCAGATCATTGATGAAGCTGAGCCCAAAGAGGATGAACTAGACATAGAAATGGTTATTAACCTCAAAAAAACCGCGATACCATGAGGCATGGTTCGGCTAGAAAATTATAGATACAGATTAGATAAAGAGATCAAAGATCAATAAACAAAGAAGGATTCCATTGATAATGGATTGCAATGTCACAACCTAGGAACAACCGAAGAAGTCAAGTGTTCATGCGACTAGAGTGTGCACATCAAAGAGAAAGAGAACCTTGATGCCTATGTGCATCTGTGATGTGATTTCCTAGAGCTATGAGGGATTGAAGAGGTCTGATACCTTGATCCATCACTCCATACCATCCTTCCTATAGGCGTTTTTCCTTAATTGTTTGATTTTTTGGCTTGTATAATGTTTTTAGTTTTAGGTTTGCCCACGCTCAAGTAGAGTTATCATAAAGATGTGCAATGTGCCATGTGGTGGTTGTGCAGATTTCATTTTTCGTCTCCCTTTCAGGAGAGAGTTTGAAACACGTGTTGGATTGTTGGGGATTTTCAAGGGAGCTATATTCATGAGCTAAAAAGTCTCCACCTTTTTGACACTTCACCTCTTTGTTGTGGGCGGATTGCGTCTCCTATGGAGTGATATCTTTTTGGGAGTTTTTGGGAGTTGGCTGGACTTTTTTCTTTCTTGGTTTTTGGGATGGAAGCTTTGAGTCGGTGCCTCTGGGTGATGTGATCAGTCGACTGGACCTTTTTTCCAGGTTGTTGTTCTTAGGATTTGATCATTTATGGGCCTCTATCTTTACTAAATATCTGAAAAACATAAATGCGGCAACTTGGAATTGATGACAAAAGATCATCGTGACCTAATCAAAGATCTATGATCAGATCATGTGCCATTAACTATCAAACACCTGGCAGTATTGACTTATGTGTTGAGGCGGTGTTTTCTTTTTCTACAGCTATATAAGGAGGGAAATGACACAATGAGGGGTTGGAATTTCAAGTTTCAATTTCCTTGGCTAAGGAAAGTTTATTTACTTTTCTTAGGATATAGAATTATTTTCAAAAGCACAATTGCAGAGCTAATTATCTCAGGCATGTTATATCTTTTAAGGTTTAAACTATTGTCAGATTGGCATCTGACCTTTGTTTTAAAGTTCATTTGATATCTAAAGTATGAACTATTGAGGAGAAATTGTTGAGATTGTGCATGTATGGCCTTTTTCAAGCTTTCTTTCTTAATAAATTATTGTTTTGAATGAAACACTGTGTCTTGCAAGCTGAATCTATATAGTTTAAGTAGCTGATTTACATGTTGTATGCTCGTATGGTAGAATAGTAACTTGTGAAAATTGGATTATGTCATTGGAATTCTCTTCTTTTCTTAAGGTTTTTGTTTTACTATATTAGGATGTATTAGGAGAAGCATGTAATTTTTTTAATTTTTCTTTACGTACCCTCAGAAATCTTTATGTTTGATCAAACCTTAGTGAGCATTAGCTCTTGAGAAAGATTTGAAAGTCCACATTGTGCTTGTTGTTAGCCTTGCTTTATTGTTTGTTCTCTCTTTCCAACAATGAAGGGTTGTCGCATTCTATTTCTCATTATATCAATCCTTAAATGGTTGGGTTTGAAATTTTGTAAGAAAACATTGGTGTATCACTCTTTTCATGTTTTATATTTACATTTCTTTCTACCCTTTACTCTAAACCCCCAAAGAAGAGTCAGCTTTCTATAAAAATCCTAGAGGTATAGGCACAAATTGATCCCCCACTCACTGAATTTCCCATAAGACTGTTAGATAGGTGCAAGATTTGATGATCAACAATTATTTTTCTAGCACAATTGATGGGACAAGAATGTTTACGAATGCCTGATTAGAAGTCTGAAATGTTTTCTGAATCAGGCTAAGGAAGGAAACTGGAAGTTTTATGCCCAAAGTCCAAACAAGAGCATCTTCAAGAGGTCACTTCTAGTACTCTAAGCTACCTGCTATAGCACTTAGAAGGAGAAGACTTACAAGTTTTGTATCACCTATAAGGTGCAATAGAGAAAGAAATGAGAGCCTAGTCTTCAGAGCCTTATCTACTCCACCCAAAGGCTTAAACTTCCAAATAAGAATACCTGTATATTTGATTCATAGAAATATTTTCTCTATGGCTCACGTACCTCCCCCTACTCCTAGAAATTTTGTAACATGGGATAGTGGTAGTTTGCTACAACCACCCACACCCCTAGATGTATGACCTACTATACCTGCTAATGCCCTTAAGGCTATTCTGAGATTCTCTAGAAAAGACTTCAAAACCCTTTCTAAACACCTTCAAGATATAGCAAAGGTATGTAGGGTACATAACATATGAAAGGAGAACATCACTTTGAGGCTGTTAGCTACCTCTTTCAAGGGAAAGGCCCAAGATTTTTATTGATCTTTAGCCTTGGGCTCTATCATCTCTTGGGAACAGCTTAGAGAGTGGCTTTTTGAATGCTTCTCAGAGAAAGGAGACCACTCTTCATTTTTGTAGCAACTAATTTCCATCAAGAGATCTCTGCGAGAAGCCATGAGTGACTTTAACACTAGATTTCACAAGACCTGGGAAAGGATCCCTATGACTGCTCGACCCCAAGTTGCGATGGTGTTCATGTCCTATCTAAAGGCTTTTAATTTGGACATAGCAGTTATGATAACCTCCATGGGAGGAGACACCTTTCCTGATGCATATGAGGTGGTTGTACATGCGAAGAATAGTCTAATTGATGTCAGGAAGCTTCCACCTTGACCTCAAATTCCAATATTTGCAGAAATCTCAGATGTCCCTCAGGAAGAAGCTACTCCAAGTACTTTCATTACATAGTTGGTGTCAGCCACTCTGCAGTCTATGTATGTGTATCTCGCTGCTCAAACAAGCAAGTTAGGCTCTTCCTCAATGGTGGAAGATATCAGCAACATGAAGAATCCCATGTAGACTTTTACTAACGAGTTGGTCCTTATCAAGCGACAGCAAGCAATGCCTCTAAAGCAGACTATGCAAGCCTATGGCGAAGGAAAGCCTTCCTATCAACAAAGTCCATACCAAGGATCCTCCAGAGGAGGAGGTCAACAAACCGCCTCTGCAAATCAGATAGTTTCGCTCACCATGCCATTGCAGACAGTCAAAGATAGTATGGGTAAGGAGCTAATCCCAGGCCAGAATAATTTGGTGAAAGATGAGAATGTATGGTGCTTCCAATACAGTGACAATCATATGCCTTGAAATTGCTTAAGATGAAATATGCAATGGAAAATAGTGGAACAAATAAGCAAGGGTGTGCTTTTGAATGCAAATGAATATGATTCTTCCAAAATGGAGAATGCTCACTCCAGAGCACAAATGAAAGGAATTTCCTTTGAACAAGAGCTAGATATTGCACCCGACCAAGCTCTATTTTCTTGGATGGAAGAAGATGCAGTGTCCACAAATGTAGCTCCAAAAACTAGTGTTTCACAAGTACTATTGAACTATAACACAAGGTCCAAAAGAAGGCCTCATAAGGGAATGTGTGCAAATAACCTTTGTCGTCGATCTAATCGCCACGCCAACTACCTCCTCGCAAGAAAATTTGGCTTTACCTGCTAATTTGGCATTCGGGACGTTTTCCACATGATGAGCCCAAAATATACTCATAATTTGGATATAATGGTGAACTTTTACTACCCTCATTTTTGTTATTCATGGTTGTTTAAACTCTTTTGAAACCTTTTATTGGGATATCCTATAGCAAAACACTTTCATATTCCCCGTAGCTGATCATGCTGACATATTTGCAGTATTCATTACCCCGCTGACTTCCCCAAATGACTGTATAGTGTGGGTTTCTTTGGAATGATGAAATAGATTTTAAAATATGCGATTAATGAATGGATATTGTGTATGTGCCATGTGCCTTTTTCTTTCATATCTATTACCTTTGTTTCACAAAAGTTGTTGCATTAGAAAGTACTTTATCAGTCAAGCTACCTGGTCTCTACTTTGCAAAGAAGTCCATTTCCCCGCACGACTTCGAGGGAAGCTTTGGCTAAGACTCTTTAATTGAAACCGCTAGAAGGATTTAAACATACTTAACTGAAAGAGTGGAGTGCTAGAGATTCTCTCCTGGACGGGTTGAATGGATAACTCATTTATGAGTCCTGCTCCTTGATTTCCAGACAGCATTTTCAGATTCATCGCCTTTCTATTGAGTTAGTTAGTTGTTCTCCTGCCTTTGAAAAAATAAGTGTTCCTCCCGCATTGTGAATAGACTGTAGAAGGAGATAGATACATAGATAGAGAAGCAAATTATGTAAGAGTTAGAGTTATAATATGAATCAGAGTTTTTGTTAGTTTTCTGAAGCAGAACAATCAATGTAAATGATTTCACGTTATGAATAAAAGTTGATGGAGTTCTGAGCACAATCTTTTGTGTCAATTATTTGATGCTTGCTAAGGGGGCCCACTTAGTGAGTATCTGTAGGAGAGTAGTTGTTTATTCTTTGTTAATTCAAGCTAGATTTCATTTTCAAAGTTTCAGCAATGTTTAGTCTTTATATCGTTTCTGCAACATCTGAATCCATCCTCGTGTTTGTTCTGTGCATAAGGCCAGTTTATAGTTTGTCCCTCAACTGTAGCTATTACGATTTCCGCTTTGGTTAGTCTATGATTGAGTTAAGAGAACTTTACATTATTGCATAGATAGAAATTTCTTTCCAAGTGTTTATTTTTCAGTAAATTGTGACTGAAACCAGTTCTTAGTGCATATATTATGCCACTCCATTTAAAGTTGATGTTCCCTGGTTTGACAAGTAAATGAACGTCCATGAAGAGGTATTAGTCACCTGCTGGAATGTCCAATTCCTAGGATAGGTTTTGTCATGATTTTCATATCCTTTTGTGGGTGTGGCCATTTTTGGCGCCGTTGCCAGGGATGGTGTCAATCTAAGAACCTGCTATAGTCATTATTAGCAGTAGTTTAGTCAGTTTTTCAAAATATTTCAAAATACCATTCATTTTCATTGCATGCATAGAAGGAGAGATGCTCATGGAAGATTTCTCCCCAACCTACCATTCATTGCCAAGAAAACTGAACAAGCTTATAGCCTATTTGAGGACAAAGGAGACTTAGATATTGACCCATTTGCTAAAGGTCTGTGTGCTGATTTGCTATTTGGCCCATTTGATGAAGAACCTAAAGGAAATCCATTTGATCCTATACTTGGTCAGGTGAACATGGCACATATTCCACCGAATCGACCTCCTGCTTTTGAATTCCCCATTACTCCTCAGCAAAACAATGACAACCTTAAGAATATTCCTTCTTCATTACTTCCCAAGTTCTATGGCTTAGTCACAGAAGATCTAGAGACCTTCTTGTTTGATTTTGATATCCTTTGTCGGAGTTATGACTACACTTTAGATGCTCACAAACTGAAATTTTTCCCTGCTACCTTGAAGGAGGGAGCTCTCAAATGGTTCATGAGTTTGGGAATGGGTGTTATCGATAGTTGGCCAGCCATGCAAACAATTTTTTTTGAGAAATACAAAGAATACTATAAGAGTATGAAAGGTGATGATATATTCCCGGACCAATAGAAGGAAGATGAAAGTCCGAGGATTATATATCAAGATTCCTGTTTTCACTGAAAAAGAATTCAGACCATACTCTTAATGAAGAATCCTAGAAATTACTTTTTCTAAGGAGAATCAATGATACTTGCATAGATGCCTTGGACCTGATGGGAGGTGGAGATATCACTCAAGCATCCTAGGATGATATCATGAAGATATGTCTCAATTACTCCCGAGCAAATGTGAAGAAGGGTAGAGGTCATCAAGCTACAGTGGGAAAGTCTTCTTCCAACGGAGTTTCCCTGATGGAGATCACAAACTTGCTGTTTGATTTCAAGCAGGACGTCATAAATAACATGGCTACATAGTTGGATACCATGCAAGCTCGCAAGAAACGTGAGGAGGTTGAGGCAATCTTGGCTGAGTTCTGTCCACATTGTAGACAGAAGAAACGTGACTGCAGATGCAAGTTGGTGGCCAATATGGAGGCAAAATAGCTACCTACTGATTTTAAGATGATAGAAAGTGATGATGACCAAGTCTTCTTTGTTGCACAAAGGAGACCATGGGCTCCAAAACAAGGTATGCCTCAAGATCCTTTGACTTTTGGTAATCCTTACTGTAATTATAATAACCAATGGCAACCCACGTATGGTCCACCTCCATCTTGGAATGCTCCTCAACCATACTGGCCTAATTATCAGAGCCCTCAATGGCAACCTCCTTAAGGAGGTTGCCAGCACCCACAAGGACAATGGACTCCACCTCCAACTAACTAGCAGCAGAACCCTCAATGGAGAGGTCCTCAGCAATGGCAGAACCAACCACCTGGATTCTTGCAGTCTCAGCAGCCACAACCTCCAGCCCTTATGCCTCCTCCTACAACTTCTATAGCTCCTGCAGTAAATATTGGCCCTCCAAAACAAATGCCTATGTATGCTCAACCATTGCCCAATCCTAATAGCAAGTAGCTGCAACAACAACAACCTATGTATTCTGCAGAAGCTAACCCATATCCAACATATGCCCTGAATATCAATGATATCCATCTCAGGTCTGGAACCACTCTCCCTGCTCCACAGTCACCTATAATAATAGAGATTCCAGACTCTGCTGCTGAACAACCTACTGATCATGTAGAAGATATACCTGTATCAGCTACTACCTCCAAGGAACCCATCCTATAGCCTCAGGTTACACCACCTTTTCCTCAAAGATTGTAGATTACTACACCCAAGACCATTGAAGAACCCACCTTTGATATTTTGGAGCAACTAAAGAATGTACAAGTTCAAATTCCTCTTTTTCAAGCAATCAAAGATGTTCCAGTTTATGGAAAAGCCATTAAAGAGGTTTGTTTAAAGAAACAAGGAAGAAAGAAAAATGACCCCCAAACTATCCATGTCCTAGGACAGTTAGCCGATATTATGTTGGGGAAAGTTGTCATTCCAAAATATACTGATCGTGGAAGTCCTGTAGTAAAAATCAATATCAATGGTCAAGTAGTAAGAAATATTTTGGTTGACCTTGGTGTAGCCATTAATGTGATGACCAAGCACACTATGGAATGTTTGAATATTCCAAACATTTGGTCTACACCGGCTGTCCTGTAGCTTGCTAATAGTTCCACAGTTACACCTGATGGAGTAATAGAAGATGTCATTGTCACCCTTGAATCTTGGGAATACCTTGCTGATTTCACTATATTGTCCATTAAGGCAACCCTAGGGGGATATCCTATTATCCTAGGCAGACCTTGGTTAGCTACAACTGATGCCCTTATAGGATGTCATTCAGGAGACATGACAATTTCTAATGGTCAGTCAAGGAAGAAATTGATTTTATACCCACCTGCACAACCTTTGCCAGATTTGTCTCAACCAGTTTGGCCAGATCTAGGAGAGGAATCTGAAGAAGTCAATTCATTATCTCAGTTGATGATGCTACGAACTAATCCATTTTCCCAGCTTCAAAGTGAAGATAACTTGCTTCTACACATTCTGCAATTTAGTGCTAGTTTGAATAGCCCATCTATTTTGGACAACCGCCCTCAGCAATGTTTCTTGTAGTAATTGGATCGTGAGAACCATCATGATTTTCTATTATGTGATATACAGGTACCACCTTTATCAGCAACCTCAATAAATGATCTCACCAAATAGATAGAAGTATCTCCAGACCGCTGTCTACATATTAATAATAAGTTGTCTTTGTCTCAACAAACTACCCTAGCCACAATGCTGCAAGCCCACAAAAGAGATTTTGCATGGGACTATGGGGATATGAGGGGTTTAGACCCAAAACTCTATACACATCGCATATATATTAATAGTGATTTCAAACCTATCAAGCAGTCTCAGAGAAGAATTAATCTAGCTTTGAGGGAAATTGTTAAAGAAGAATTGCAGAAAATGTTAGCAGTTGGTTTTATCTACCCAATCTTCGATAGTTAGTGGGTTTCCCCATTGGTCATTGTTCCTAAGAAAGGAGGAAAATGGAGGGTATGTGTAGACTACAAAAAGCTCAACTTGGCAACAAAGAAAGATTACTTTCTTCTTCCATTCATTGATCAAGTTCTAGATAATTTAGCAGGGAAAAAGTACTTCTCATTTTTGGATGGTTTCAGTGGGTACAATCAAATCAAGATTGCTCCTGAGGATCAAGAAAATACTACTTTTACATTACCTTGGGGAACATTTTCCTATTCAGTTTTTCCTTTTGGTCTCTGTAATGCTCCTGCAACTTTCTAGAGGGTAGTCATAAATATCTTCTCAGATATCTCATATGATTACGTGGAAATATACATGGATGACTTTACTATTTATGGTACAAAATTTGAGGAAGTTCAAGCTAACTTGGAAAAGGTACTACAGAGATGTGAAGATCACAACCTGTCACTGAATAGTCAAAAGTGCTTTATGATGATGCAAGAAGGAATAGTAGTTGGTCACTATATTTCTACTGCAGGAATTCAAGTTGATCCTGCTAAAATTGAAGTTATCTCTAAGTTACCCTATCCTACCAAGTAAAAAGAGGTATGAAGCTTTCTAGTCTATGCCAGATACTACAGAAGATTCATCAAGGACTTCAGCCAAACAGCAGGCCCTTTATACAGTCTGTTGAAGAAAGATGCAGATTTTTCCTGGACAGAGGAATGTGAAAAAGCATTCCTTGACTTAAAAGTCTCCCTTACACAGGCACCTATTTTGAAAGGACCTGATTGGTCACTTCCATTTCATATTCATATAGATGCATCAGATTATACCATTGGCACAGTGTTAGGGCAGAAGGATGGTTCAATAGAACATGCACTCTATTACATAAGCAAAAATTTGCAAGGAGCTGAATTGATAGCAATCATTTATGCCCTCAATAAATTCAGACATTATATTACTGGTTATCAAATATTTGTTCATACTGATCATGCCGCAATCTAGTATCTCATGAACAAAGCAACAATATCTGGGAGATTGGCAAGATGGTTATTGCTGATGCAGGAATTTGACATTATAATTGTGGACAAACCAGGTAAAGCCAATGTGGTTGTCAATTTCCTTTTCAGACTTCAAAGGCAAGATGACTCTGTGGTTGTTGAAGACTACTTTCCTGATGAGCACCTATTTGCAATTAAGGTTATTCACCCATGGTATGTTGATATAGCAAATTATCTGGCTATAGGAAGAACTCCTCACTTCTCCCCTAAGGAAAAGAGATTATTGGTAGAGAAAAGCTTTAACTTTTCCTGGATTGCAGATTGCATGTTTTAGACAGGGCCAAATCAAGTTATGAGGAGATGTGTACCAGAGGAGGACACTCATGATATACTGCATGCCATCCATGATGAGCTGTGTGGTGGACATTTTGCTACCAAAAGAACAGCGATGAAAATTCTAAATACTGGTTACTATTGGCCAACCTTGCATAGAGATGCAACCAAATATACCAGGAGGTGTGACAGATGCCAGGGGATGGGAAGACCAACTTGATCTGATGAGATGCCTCTATTTCCACAAGTTTTAGTTGCTCCCTTTGACAAATGGGGACTCGATTTTGTAGGACCAATTGATCCACCTTACAATGGTAAGTCCTACATCTTTGTATGCACAGACTATGTCACAAAATGGGTAGAGGCTAAGCCTATGAAACATGCTAGGGACAATAAAGTGGCTGAATTTCTCTATGAGGAAATATTTACTAGATTTGGTGTCCCTAGGGAAATAGTGATAGATCAAGGAACATAATTTACTTCTACACTTATCACAACTTTAGTCAATAAATATAATATACAGCACAAGAAATCAACTCCTTATCACCCCTAGGCCAATGGCCAGGTTGAAGTCACAAATAGGCATATAGAGGTCATTTTGACTAAAACTGTAGATTTTCATAAGAAGGACTAGGCCACAAGATTACCATAAGCTATATGGGCCTATCGTACTACCTGGAAGACTACTACAGGATATACACCTTTTAAAATGGTGTATGGTAAAAAGTTGTAATGCCAATAGAGTTTGAACATAAGACTCTCAGAACAACAATGGAGATGGACATGGATTTAACAAATGCACAAAAGGACAAAATCATGCAGCTCAATGCTTTGGATGAGCTCCGAAAGGATGCCCTATAGCACACTGAGATGATACAAAATCAGAGAATGAGGTGGCATGATAAATACATTAAGGAGAAGAAATTCAAAGTAGGAGATTGGGCCCTGCTTTATGACTCACGATATAAGGACAGTCCAGGCAAATTACAAACCAAATGGTTGGGCCCGTATGAAATTGAGAATGTATTTGCTAATGGTTCAGTGCAACTTGTTACAATTGATCCTATTAGATTCAAGTTGCTAGTTAATGGACACCGCCTCTGGTTATACCATAAGCCAGTTTCAAAAGAGGAATTCATGCAACAGTTCGTTCAGGATTCTGCCACAACTCTTCCTGCAGCTGAAGGCTTTGGCCTTGCTCCTGCAGCTTCTCCGTGATTTTCTAATTCATGCTCATAATAAAAGTTTCCTTTTAAGGGAACCCTTTTTCTTCGTTTCCACTTATTGCCACATTTCACTTCTTTGTCTTTCGTACCATCCATCCATTCCATTCATTCATCTCGTCCGTCCACGTCATCCATCCACCTCATCCATCCACACCAATTCCCTATTTGGCGATCCTTCATTCTAACCTGGCTATCCTCATACTAAGGTCAGCTTTCAACTTCTCTCAACACATACGTATCGATTTAATGAAAGGCACGCAATATCTTGTGATTATTGCATTTTTTATTTATTTCATTCTATTCATTTATCGCGATCAGCTCTATATCGTACCATTACTCACTCGATTTTCGTCTATTCCCAGTACATGTGATGACACATGCCATACTCTAAGTAGGGGGCTGATAATCCACTTTTAAACTCCGGCCCTTTCACCACCGCCAACCGCTAGATAATATTTCTTTATTATTTTTCTGGTACTTTCCAAATATGATTGCATGTCTTTTTCATTGCATGTTTTTCATTGAGAATCACATTCAAAAAAAAAAAACTGCTTGTTTAAAAAGTTCATAAAGTTCATTTTTGGAAAAGAAAAGGAAATTGACGGCGAAACAGAGAAAAACCAGAGCAGAACAGGGGAAATTCTTGATTTTCAAAAAAGGAGTTGAGTCAGTTAAAGCAAAACTATGAACATGGGTGGTCAGCTGGTTAGGCATGAGTTTGTAGCTCATGAGTTGTTAATGCAAAATCCTCAAATGGCCCAAGCATTCAGCCTCTGTGGTTGGCTGAATTACTTCTTGAGTTTAGATGCTTTTGACAAGGAGGCTGCAAGCAATTTTTTGAGAACCCTTTATGAAGGGGAGGCTACTATATGGGGTCTAACAGTTGTTGCGACTGAAGAAAAAATTGCAGAAGTAACCGGGCTCCCAGCCGTTGGAGAAAATTTTTCTTTGGATGCTGCCTCTGCAAGGGCGGAATTTTCAATACCCATTGATGGACCTTTGGAGGTCTCAAAGCAGGGATGCAAGCGAGTGTCATTGCCTCCTCCATACCCTGAATATGCTGCTTTCATAATCAGGTATTTAACTTGTGAAGGTCGTTTCTCCTACCTGCATTCTTACCACTTCAAATTGCTAAGTCATATGAGGCATGGATTAGTTGTTAATGTTCTAAACTTTTTGTTAAACTTCCTAGAACAATGTGCCCATGGAACCCAATAGGGGAAAGATAATTCTATTGCTCACCATGGCCTCATAAAATTGTTGATTGCATGCTCTTTGAGAGATGTATCACCTCTTTCCTGGGAAGAATTTGTTGCCCAGAAGAGCCTGCAACGTCTAGAACCCCCTAGAGCACTTACGCCATGGCCTCGAAAAAAGAAAGAAGAAATAGCATCCACTAGTAGAAGAATAGGGCAAGCATCATCTGCTCC
>VDFB02320678.1:0-21162 GCA_007258455.2 Sequoia sempervirens | reverse complement strand
GTTACAGGACATAATAACCCAACCAAAATAACCCTGGACTGAATAACTTGGTCACAATATCCCAAGGACAAAATAACCCAGCGTCATAATAACCCAACCCAAAATAACCCGTGGTCAGAATAACCCATGGAAAAAATATCCTTGTAAGAATATAGAGAAAGGAAAACAAAATTTATAAATTACATGGGTTATTCTATCCATGGGTTATTTTGACCATGGGTTATTCTGTCCATGGGTTATTATAACCCTGGGTTATTTTGTCCTTAGGTTATTATGACGGGGTTATTGTGTCTAGGGTTATTGTGGCCGGGTTATTATGTCCTAATACCCTGTCACCCATGTTAACACCTGCAAATATACCAATCTCAATTTGATCTCCTAAATACAGATTAGACTTGTTCCTTCTTAGATTTTAATGATGAGTAAAAGGTGGCTGCATTACTCATTCCAATGTCATGTCATTGTTTTTAACAAACCCTCCAGGATGGTAGGATACTTTTGCTCTGATACCACTGTAATATGCACCCTATATTTTCTTTTGTTTATGTTTTGTTTTATGATGTGTTTGTGGTTTTATTTATGCAATATAGACAAATAACAACAATAACAATCAATGCAAATATTTGCAATGAAAGAGTTGTAAACTCAACTATTTAGGAATACCCACAAACTAAAATATTTTCTAGATTTATTACATCAGTAGTATAGTCATTACAATAGGATTTTAACAAGCTATAACATTTTTGACATACCTATTAACTGCTATGTAAAAATCTCTCAAAACTGAACTTTGACTAGCAACCCTATAACTTGGTAAAAGCTTGTAAACTCCTAAATATCGTTGTTCAATTCCCAGTTTCTTGTTGAGTCTTCTCCAACCCTAAGCACCTCCAACGTTGGCAATTTCTAACTCCAAATTTGGGTGATTCACTCTCTAACTCCCACACCCCTCCTTAGGTGGTACAACCAACCTTGGAAAGGGTACAACTAAAAAATGGAGGTTAAAATATGATATTTTTTGCCTTCAATCTTCTTGTTCAAACCACTAAAATTTTCCTTCCAAAAACAGATCCGAAACCCCAAGAAAATGTACCAAAATCTAAAAGTAATAAGCACCTAATGTGATTTCTGAGTGAAACCACCTATATATCCACCAGGAAAGATCTTGCACTTTCAAAATGGATGTTCTCCATAAGGGCTTATGTCCTTACAAAGGTATGGAAGAACACTATTCAACCTACAATAACTCTTCATAAATTTTCAAGCATAAATGCCAAATGACTTCCAAAATCACTTTTATTACCTCCTCCAAAACCTCACACCCACCTTGGGAAAATAAAATAATAAAATCTTAATAAAATCCTCCTTATGTCTCCCATGGAGGCGTCCCACTTAAAAGCAACTTAAATTTAACTTTTAAATAATCCCTTATGTCACCTACATGCCATTTTATAAAGTCACTCTTAAAATATTAAAAATAATGTTATGTTAAATATTTAATTTAACTTATAACTTGTAAGGTCCCCATCTTTAGCACTACATTTTCCAGTGATTATGAGCCTATTTTGGGAGGCCCGTAGGCTAGTCAAAGGCAGAATTAAGATTTCCTATTTTCTAGGAGGTTTCCTTTTGAGTTTTTAGGAGTTGCATCCAAGAGTTTGGTAGTTTGTCTTCTGGGTCTTTCTGGATTTTCAGAGAGCTTTAGAGGGATGTGAAATGCATTTTATGGGTGTGACATGCATTTCTCCGGGGTTGCATCACGGGGTTTGGAAAAAATGGTTTTGGGTCTTTATATGGGTTTTCAAAAGGGCTTCAAAATGGTGTAATATGCATCACATTGAATGACTTTTAGAACTTGCTATTTTTAGTAAGATTGTGTGGATGCTAGGTTTGTGCTCTAATTGAGTTTGAGTCATTATTTTTAGCGATGCAGTAAGTGTTATTTTTGGAAGTGCTATTTTTAGCAGCAGTTCAACAATTTAGTGCAATGTCTATTTCTGGCAAGGTAAAATTGGCAGTTTGGTCTCTAGCATTCTTGGAGCCTGTTTTGGCAAGTTTAATAACTTAAGTCATAATATGTTTTAATATTGAACCCCAACGTCTAGAGGTGATGAATTTAAGTTGTTTTAATTTGTGTTTTTCTTTAAGTCGTCCTATTTGGGAATATTTGCATTTTATAAAGTTTATTACTTGCAAAGTGAAGTTGACGCCCAAGTCAAAAGTGGAGTCAAAATGCAGATTGAAATGAATATCTAATCCTCATTTGGGCATCCCTTTTGGAGGGAAAAAGGTGTTTGAATTTTGGGGTTGAGAAAGTTATAAATACAAGGCCTTTCTCTCATTTCATCATCCATTGCTTATCATAACAAAGTGTTGCCGAAATTGCTGCAGAACCCTTGCTTTGAGAGCGCGCCTCCTAATTTGAAATATGCTAACCAATTTTTCGATGAATTTAACACACATAACCAGCAATAGTTAAACTAGATTAGCGTTAGCATCAAACTGAAAACTGAACTTGGAATGAAAACTACTCAACGTCAAGAATGTGCACTCAAGATCCCACTGAGGGCGAGGTGCTAACATATGACGGAGTGTTGAAATTTGAAATTAAGAACTAATAGGCGGATAACCAGCCATGAAAAATAACATTTCCACACTACCACCAAACAGTGGGGGGAAAAGATTACAATAAAAACAATTCGTCCGCTGCGGCGGGCATCCACAAAGCTATGGGAATTCACCACTATGAAAGTGGGTATAAGTGAGTTACAAACAGTTTATCCACACTGGCAGTAAACCATCCAGGGGTAATTTAATGAGAATTTAATCAAGTAATTGCAGCAATAATAATGGGTTAGATTAGTACTACTAATCAGAACCTTACAATTTCAAAAGAACTGCAAAAACATGAATTACATTGATAGAAAATTGAGAAAGAAGATAAGAATGAACTCCAATAATGTTCTTTGCTTTCCAATGACAGAAATATGATTAAAACAGGAAATTTACGAATCTGATGTAAAATCCTGAGTTCTGGAAATTTATAACAGCAAACTGGAAATCAGTAAAATACTCATAACTCACTCATTTCACCTCCGATTTGATTGAAATCTGTTGCAAAGGTCTCTTAGAAGGTAGGCGACCAAACCAGGAAGAAGAAACAGCAGCAAATCACGTCCTTTAATTTCTGGCACAATTCCCAATGCAAACTGAAATGTACGGCCTCCTTGAAAAATCGATTTTGCAAGTAAAAAATAAATACTTGGAATTAAATTCCAATTCTTTGAGGAAGGTGGCGCCTTGAGTCAACAAATGGATTGCCAAAATACCCAGAACAAATAAAAAATCACTCCAAAAGTTATATTCAAAAATTAGCTTCAGCTATAGCAAAACCAGGAAACCAAAACTGTGAAAATACTCCAAAATTCTTTAATCTTTGATGCTCAATCTGCTAGTCTGATGTTGAGAAGCAACAATGTAGCCAACTAGGTGTTATATTGCAAACACGAAATTGGATGAAAGGCTAGGAGGTAGACATCCTCGAAGCAATATGTCAATTGTCATTTCGACAGCATAACTTTAGCATAATTTTCATGGATGAAATGCTGGAGCAAAAGCCTTCCTTAAATAAAAGCTCACAAACTCTTCAAATGCCTGAGAAGCAGCTCAAAAGACACAAGAGACCTTTCCAATTCCCCAAAAACATTCGACTTCCCAAGATGGCGTCCCAAAAAGCCTCATAAGAAATTCACTTTATTCAAAAATTAACTTTTATAAAGTGGCGTCCAATTTCAAGCTGAGGAAATATTTGAATAAAGAATAAATAATCTTATAATGAAGGCGTACCCTTCATGGCCCCACTTTTAAAAACAACTTAAGTTATCTCCTTAGGCCAAGGGGGGGGTCAACAGTGAATTAAAACATAATGCCTTTAATTAAATATTTTTCACCAAATAAAGCTTTCTGAAGACCAAACCAATATAACAACAACTGCTCCAACTGCAAAGGACTAAGAATAGACAACTGCAACTGCCACAACAAGCATTTACTAAAAATAGTAAATAACATGAAATGCCACAAACTCCAAGCCAAGAAACCCTAATTTCACCTCATTCCAGTCTACGGGTTCCGGAATAGACTGATGAACTGCAAGGCTAATCACTGATGAGAAGGGGACATTACACTAGCCTTCTTCAATTTCGTACTTGAGAGATAGTACCTAGCTGAACTGAGACTACTTTTTCATTCAGAGGTTGCAGATAGAGCTCATTGGAGATTGATTCATATAACATCTTTTGATTTTGGTTTGGTAACTTGTGATTTTCATTATTTAAACATTTTGGTGTGTTTTCATCGTTTTTGGAGTTACCAAGTTGTGCTTGGCTGAAGCACGTTTTTGGTTCATAACTCTTTGAGGGATTTTATTATCATTCTAGGTACTTTTTCTATGGATTCCTCTAATGTAGGCGCCCTGTTGCTCAAAGTTTGGTGATTTTTGGCGAAGTTTCTGATTTTTAAGACTAGGTTGCCCATTTCAAGGAAGTCATACCATTTCATGGAGTGCATTGGGAAACATGCAAAATAAAACAGAGCTGCTTGGAGGTGTTTATCAATTGGTACTTGGTCACCTAGCTTCTAGGCATCCTTTGCCTTCAGTTTGAGATCATTTGGTTGAGATTTCACGAAGTTATGAGTGTTTTGGTGATTCCAAGGCTTGCTGGTTTGATTTTATGATCACTGCAACTTTGTATCAGACCTGGTATTTTCTTCTATTTTGCCATATTTTACATATCTGATATCTTGTATATGCATATCTCTTTGTAATGTAGTTGAAACTTCATATTGTAACACTGATCAGCCTTCTTTATTTCTGCACTTTCTTTTTGTTATACCCACTGAAAAGTGGATGAGGCTAGCCTCACCGCCTAAACATTTCATTTCAGTATTGTGCTTTCCTTTTACGCCCACTGAAAATTGGAAGAGGCTAGCTTGTTGCCTATGCATTTACTTTCAATACTTTACTTTCTTGTAGCCCGTTGAAAAAGTGGAAGAGGCAGGGTTTGCCGCCTAAGTAATTTCATTTCCTAGTTGGTCGGTTGAGCTCTCAACACTTGTATTCCTAGTTTTTTAGTATTTCAGTTAACAATCCCCTTTCCACCGTATGCTCTCACCTCGCCTACACTGGGAATTTGGTGATCAAAAAATGGAGGGTTGCTTTTAGTTGGGATATCTTTCTTTCATCTAACATTCACAGGTGAAACTCTTGTGTTGAATTTTTTTTTAAAAAGTAAAGGGGATATTTTAGTGTTATCAGAGCTAAAGTTCCTGCCATCCTATTGGGTGAACAATAAAATTCAGAGTTATTACAATAGATTTCAATAGAGTTGCAGAACAAACCAAGAGGTAGTATAAGCATGAAACTTCACAAATATTTGAAAAATATCAAGGCATGACAGATGAGTTTAAGAACACGATTTCATTTGACTCCTTGAATTGTGTTGTGCTACTGAAACCTAGAAAATTGGGTGTGGTCAAGTACATCCGAAGAATGATGGAAGAAGAATCAAAACTTGCCATTGATGAAGAATTTCATCTAGTGTTAACAAGTGAAACTCTTGTGTTGAAAATTCAAAAAAAAAGTAAGGGGGATATTTTAGTGGTATTAGTGCTAAAGTTCCTACCATCCTATTGGGTGAACAGTAAAATTCAAAGTTATTACAATGGATTTCAGTAGAGTTGTAGAACAAACCAAGAGGCAGTATAAGCATGAAGCTTCACAAATATTTGAAAAATATCAAGGCATGACAGATGAGTTTAAGAATACGGTTTCATTTGACTCCTTGAATTGTGTTGTGCTACAAAAACCTGGAAAATTGGGTGTGGTCAAGTACATCCAAAGAACGATGGAAGAAGAATCAAAGCTTGCCATTGATGAAGAATTAGAGAAAGAAGAAGAAATGCCTATTTGTGCTTTGCAACACAGAAGTAAGCACATGGGAGAGAAAAATTAGTCAACAAGTTTTGGAGATGGCACAAGCAAGGTGCACATGTCACGTTTAAATGACCGTGAGTTTGAAGGAGAAACCTTGACACACGAGGAGTGTGTGGTAGAGCCCCAAAATAGTCCCTTAGACTTGCATCTGATTGGTAGCGATGAGAACAAAACAGCATTCTTGAATCCTAATTCGAATTCATCCAATGAAGGTTTTAAGACTAATGACTTCATAGAAGATTTTAGTAGAACTATTGTGTAGGTTGAGTTCACTAAAGAAGAGCATGTTAAGGGCAATTTTGGTGGTGCCATTGAATCAACTTATGACCATTACCATAGTGATGATGTTTGTGATGATTCAAATGTGTTTGTTCCTAATCATGTTGAAGATTTGGTAATGAATGATTCTCCTCTTGTTGCTGACCCAACTTTCCAAGAGTTTTCACATGAAGAATTTACGACAAGTAACCAAGAAGACCTCTTTGGTATGCATGTGACTACTAATGATGAGATCAATAATATACTTAAAGATGATGGGCTCATTGAAAGAAAAATGGATAGAATACTCAAAAAAGCTAACATTGGTGTTTCTTTACCCCATTCTAGTGATGGTGACATGGGTGGTTTTGGGTTTGATCATCAAACCGAGCCATTGGAAAGAGATACTTATGAAGATATCAGTTTTAGTGAGTTGGGTGACTTATTCAACGAGTCAACACCCCAAGAAGAGTATAGTGAACACATTTCTTTTAATCAAAACAATCAGCCCTTTAGCATTTGGGATCCGAGTGTGAAGGCACCTAAGCATGACAAAGAACCTGTGTGGGATGAATTTCCCTTTGATCCTGATGATGTTCAAAATTCAAATTACAATGCAAGCTATGAGATGGCCATTGGAGGAGATGTCTTTGATGAAGAAGTTTGCTTGGAAAAGCTCTATAATGACCCCTTTGAGATGGTTGCAGCCATTGAGAAAGAGTATGTTGCTACCAAAACTTGCAAAACAGCGATCAATAATTACTCATTGATTGAGTTGGGGTGTAATGTCCCACCTTGAGGTAAAAATTGGAAGAGGTTGGCTTTCCACCTATGCATTTACTTTCAGTATTTTACTTTCTTATAGCCTGCTGAAAAAGTGGAAGAGGTAGGCCTCACCACCTAAGTACTTTCATTTCCTAGTTGGTCATCTGAGCCGTCGTAACACTTGTATTGCCAGTTTTTTAGTATTTCAGTTAACGATCCCCTTTCCACCGTATGCTCTCACCTTGCCCACATTGGGAACTTGGTGATTAGAAAGTAAAGGGTTGCTTTTAGTTGGGATATCTTTCTTTCATCTAACGTTAATGGGTGAAACTCTTGTGTTGAATTTTTTTTTTTTAGAGGTAAGAGGAATATTTCATAACTTTAATGTTATTTAAAGTAATTCCCTAGGCCATAAAATATCACCAAATAAACATTAAATTCCATAACTAATCATGTTGAGTAAAAACCAATATGCAGAAGGGCCAAGTCAGTGCTAAGGAAGTGCATTAAAAATGCTCCAAAAAGTGCTAGAAGGAAACTCCTATAATCCCAAACTCATCGCCACACAAAGAAAATGCCAAATGGTTGAACAATACAATCTCCAAGAATTGTTGAATTCTCTAACCAAACCACATTAGCCTACAGGAACCTAAGGAATAGGCTAATCTGACAACAACTAACAAGTGCTTAGGAAGGGGACACTACAAATGAAGAGACCCCTAAGTCTCTGGCTCTTAGTTGAAGAGGTATCATCTTAGACTCATGCTCTCAAATTGGGTTGTGAAATCAATCTAGTTTTGAAATAAAACCTTCCATCATAAAAAAGGATAAATATAGTTCTTGATTTCTTTAGAATGAAGCATATAATAAAATTAGATATATGAAGAGGAAAATTATTAAATTAGAATTGAGTAACCTTTTAATAATTGAGTTTTCTTGAGTTGAAAGATATACATGAATTAGAAATATTATATTTAATTGAATTGCTTTAGTTGGAAATAAAATATTATTTTCTCAAATTACAATTTTTCTAATTAGGGTTTGAGAGATTTTGAAAGGGAATATTTTATAAAAGAGAGATCTTTAAAGAATTTGCAAGTGGTTTTTGGATTCAAGGGTTTACATTTCATGGGTTTTACCATCCTCATTGAATTTCAAATTGAGTTTTTGAAGAGGTTGGATTCATATGCATAAAATATGTTAGAAAACATTTCAATTTGGTAATTAAATGAGTGAGGACTGACTTTAAAATTCATGATTGAGTGTTGTATATATTATGTGTAATAACTTAAATTATTTGCAATGAAAAAAACTAGATTTGGAAAGATGGAAACTTTAGAATTTATCATAGCAATCAATTTATGAGAACTTGGAAGCTTTGGGATTAGATTTAAACGAAATTGAAAACCTGTTAAATCTTCTTTTTGAATGTGTCAAATCTAAGAATGAAATGTAGAGATGAAATCTTAGTTTGCTTGTCTAGGAAGGAAGGCTTTAAAACTATGGAAAACCTAGGGAAAGATAGAAAAATCAATTTAAGAGAAATTGGATTTGTGGGAGATTGAAATTGAATAAATTTTGAAATCATGTTAATTCTGATTTTGTTGAATAAGATCTGAAAATTTAAATTGGAAATGTAAACCCCAGAATAATCACTATTGAATTGGAAAACTTAGCATTGAAATTAGAAACCTAGGAATGGATTTTGAAAACCTAGAAGAATAGGTTGGGCCAATTTATGATTGTGAATGGATTAACAATATGGATTAACAATTTCAATGAATGTATTCCTATGTGAATTTATTTCTAGTTGCAATATGTCTTACTACTTTGTGCAAAAGGTTATTGCGATTTGGGATTTATGGAAACTATGATTTATTTTTATTGGAAACACAGGTTTAAGGATTCTTAGTGAATTGGAATGTCAATTTTATAATTTGAGTGTTGTGAAGACCTGTACTTGTGTCCATTAAAAAGATAAGTTTCTAATCTTCTTAGGAAATGTTCTTCTTTACTTTATGCAATCTTGTTTTTCTTATACCTAGAATTCCTTGTGTCATTTTGGAAAACTACACCTGGAAACCAATTGTGCAGAACCTGTGTTACAGTTGTGGTAAATTAGTTCTGGAAAAGTTCTAAAAAGGACAGTTCTGCAATTGAACAGTCTATGCTACATTTCTGGTGGTGTCCTTTAGGTTTTGAGTCCCAAATTTCATGTGTAGAGCCAATATTTTTTAGACCATGTTTCTGATGTTTTTAATTATCATGGAATAGTGTATATTCCTATATAATTCAATCTTTGTCTGAATTGCTAGGATGAAAGTCTTGATTAGTCTAAGTGGTCTCCCAACATGGTTTGTTCAGTTTGTAACTTGTTAGTGAGTTGTGACCAGTTTTTTCTACTAATTGAATAGCAAGTAAGTCTAATGGGAACTCAATCCTGTGCTTCTACAACACTTGAACATTTTGAGTATACAAGGTAGTAGTGTGTGTGAGCCTACTTAGGAACTCAATACCTATGCTACAAGTACACTTGAGTATGTGTAAATGGTTTGGGTGTCCTATTTGTAAGTCTGAATATGAGTCAGACCTTACTCCCAATGCTTTTACATCTAAATGCATTGGTTGTTGTGTACCTTAACAATCCTAGGAGGTCATTGTTACCAAGAACTATGTAAGCCAGGGAATGGAGATTATTCCTTGCTGTAGTCTTGTCACTTGGCACACCCAACTCATAGTGCTCTAGTCGGCAGTAGGGTTGAAAGCAATTATTGGAAAATATATATTTAGACATACACCTTACACTATTATGGGTTAGTAGATCTATGAAATTGAACTTTTGGCATGCTCTTATGAATTTTTTTTACGGATACCCAAAGATGTAGCATGCTCTCATGACGTATAGTTTGCCATCATTATTTTGTTTGGGAAATGAGTCTTAGCATTGCTCAAGGTACCCTTGTGTCTTGTCATGTTATGCTTCAATGTTTCTCTTGTCTTAAGTTGTGTTCCATACTTCTCTATGCTTGTCTTGTTTGAACTCTTGATTGTGTTATGTGTTTTGTTTGAAGCATTTGGCATATATTCTATGTTCTTGTTTGCTATTGTATGTGTTCTTGTAATTTATGTTTGATTAGTAAGATTATTATATGTAATATGCTGCCCAGTTTGCAGTTGTTGTTTTTTTTTTTTTTTGTGTTTTTGATGAGCGTTTTCAGATGTTTTAACAATGATTTATACAACAAATATATTGCAGCAAAAATAGAAGATATTGCAATTAAAATTTCAACTCAAAGTGAACATTACATAGAGGGTTTACAACTGAAAAATTCCAGATTTTTCTACAGGCTTAAATACTTAGCTTGTTACCAAAATAATGAAACCCGGTTCATAAAATATCCCCTAATATCTAAATCAACAATACCCAAAAAATGTGGGAGTTACAATTTTGGAACTCACAAGAAAAATAAGCTTGAAGAACCCTTTAGAAAGGACGCCAGCTGCAAGAATCACCTCCAATGGCATAAATGTTGCATGCACATAGCTCTCCAACCTTGGATGACCCCAAATGAAGCATTACAACCTCCATAAACCCTATCCGTCCTTGCAAATGATCAACCCTCTCTCCAAGATGTATGGCTAGGTTAGTAATATGGTACGGCCGGCAATAAAGGCACAAAAACTTCTCAAATCTGCTGCTAGTATATTCAAATCTTCCCTACAATACGAACTCTCCAATCTATATATAACTTTGATGCCCAAACTGTAAGTCTCAATTTGCTATGAAGCTCACCTATGATTCTTGAAGTGAAATCACCAAGAATTCTCCAGACTGTATCTTTCAATAGCGTAGAAAATGCTACTTGCAAGGGCTTTCATCCTCACAAACCTTGAAAAGATAACTCTCCTCCAAAACCAATTTCAATATCTTCATCCATCCTGTCAAATGAGCTCTCAACTCCCCTTTATAAAGAACTCCTTGATCTTCTAGAAAGACCCAAGAAGAGTGTCCAACAAGCTTTTTAGAAGAATATTTTAATATTCCCTGATGTGACCTCTTGATGTGACCCCTTGATGCGATCTCTTGATGTGACCTCTTGATGTGACTCCTTGATGTGACCCCTAATACTAAAGTCACTTTTTCAATATATATTAATAAAGTGACTTTATCAATTTATCATTAAAGTATGTCACTTATAACCTTTTAATATAATTATTTAATATTATCCTTTTGACTTTGCACTTTTTGCCTAGTAACATTAAATAATTAAAATAATGATTATTTCTTAAGAGGGCCGAAAAACAGGGACATTATAGTCCTTCCTTCCCAAAGATTGCTTAACCTCAAGCAATCCACAACTGCAAACTAGCCCAGTTGCACCTATCCACCAACCACATGGATCCCACATGATCCTGTAGAATACTCCAACCAATGTCCTCTGAATAAAGTCAAAGCCCTTGACACTATCAAGCTCTATCAATCTGTGTGGCCACCCATCCAACATCAGAATGCCTAGATCCTAAATCTGAACATCGTCCCTATATAAATTGTGCACAGGGATTTGTCCCACCTGTTGTTTCACGAGTTCAGCCATCCAAGAACACAAAATATTTTTTGAATTCAACCATAGGTGGACTCTCATCTAGGTACTTGGTCAAGAGGCTCATAACCTCATCATGCCAACTCCAAGTACTGTGGTGATAAACCTCATGTATCATATTTGTCCATAGGTGGACTCCACTTGGATCTCATGGGCAAATTGGAAAACCAATGCTTGTTGACTTTCGTTATGCCACTCTGATAACCTCTGGAATCCAATTGAACCAAATTTCAAATTCCTGCCTCTGGAAGCAACCAAATGGAGAGAATAAAGTAAGAGACTTGCATAACTTGGACTCATCCCCTGTAGTCAGAAATATATCATACTAGTGTGAACCAAAATACCGCTTATTCAACCCACCTCTCTGTGTCATCAAGGACATAGTCAAATCCTATGTATGCAGGCTGAAAATAAACTGATGAGCACACCTTATTATGCAATCGAGGTGAAACTCCCCTATCTGCGCCAATGGAATACCAAAGTAGTCATGTGTATTCCATCCTATATTGCCATCATTAGAAGACGACTCACTACTCAGAACATGATGGATAGGTCTTGTGACCATACCATTGTTACCCTCTACAACCTTGATGGTTGAGGCTCTATCTGACAGCAACTACAAGTACCCTAATTGGATGTCTTCAAGGCCATGCTCGATAGTTCACAAACTAGAGGCCTTAACTCCTTCTCGAGGACCTTCTTGTCCCTCTTCAAAATTAACTTTCGAAAGGAAATATTCAATGAAGTTATTTGTCTTATGAAGAGAAACAAGGTTTCCTCAACTCCATCCTTGGTGACCTACAACTGCTCCTTCTCTCCATGCCTCCTATTAGGCCAAATGTCACAATCAACTACACAGTAAGAATTTTCTGATTTGCTTCCAGGAGTGAGAAGAGTAGCCTCACGAATGTCATTGCCCTCACAAGATGAGGTCCTACAAAACTCTTGAAACGAAGTTGGGACAACACTAAGGTCCAATGTGCAAGACTCAGATGAACCCTTCTTCTGATAAGATTGTCTAATAACAATCTCAATATTACCAATGTAGAGTCTTGTACCTGATTCTTCGATGATGCCTGAACCTATAGTCAAACCTGATGTGTTTTTGTCATCAACGATCCATTCCACACAGAGTGGTCTCCTGTGGATGTGAAAGATGCCCAACATAGGTGCATAGAAGCACATGCCAACCCCTAACAAGCCACTAGTATATATTAGAACAGCACCATGCAACATGTGAATCATGTTCATGATGAAGCAAAAGGTATCTCTACTATAAAAGGATGATAAGAACTCATCATCAATCCATCCTCTAATACCCAAGTGGCAATTCCCACTTCTCCTATCCATCCCAACTGTTGGTGTCCTCAAAGTGTATTCTGATAGAACTCTAACTAGCAAAGTAGGACAGCCATCAATTAATAAAATAGGAGGTATAACCAATGGGGGTAGGGCTGAGATACATATGTCCTCATGCCTATCTCCAAACCATAGCCTATAATCTATCGAAAACTCGAACATATACCTCTCGAGATCAAGAATAATGCATCCATCACCAACTAACTCCTCTTGCCTAACCAACATAAGACGCACTGCACCTGCATCCCGAGAATGAACAAAAGGAGACCCCACACTTCTTTCTTCATCATGTGCCATGGCTGCCATAGACAACTGAGTCTCTGTTGTACATGATGAACATTGAGTCAAGCTTAACTCTAAACGAAGCTTATCAACATGAATCTCGTATTCTTGAAGGGCCAACTGGGTACTCTTCAAGGAATACTTGGAAACCTTAAGCTCATGAGAGAGCTTATCAACTTCCTCTTCTTTCCTTCTCAAAACATCTGAATATTTCAACAAGGTTGAGAAGGTGGTCTCGATCTGAAAGGTGTAAGTAATTTGATTTCATTGCCCCCATACCTTCTTTGAATACCTGCAAACTACCATGAGAAGACTGGGCTTCAATGCCCTTTTGTCTTCTCTCCAATTGAACCATCCAAAGATGATTTTCAATCAGCTTGTGCATTTTATCATGATGAGATAATGCTTCCACAATCTCATCTTTGCTCACCTTCAACTGGTTCACAAAATTGTGTGGGCCATTGGGTCTAGGAACAACTTTTGCTTCACATGAAGAAGCATTAGATTGTTCCTGAATTGCTTGAGTCAGCAAACTCTCTTCTTCTGCAAAGTCCTGTATATATACATCTTGATTTGGAATTAGGAAAGCACTAATTCCATTTGTAGAAACATTATCAATGCTTTGATTAGGTGTCACAACACAAGAGGGCTCAATTTTCTCTTTGCTCTCATCATCCAACTCAATTGATCCACTAGATGATGTCCTATTTTCTTCAAGTAGAGAAGATGGAACCTGTAAGCCAAAAGTGATTAACTCTTATGCATTCAATTGGTCCTTGAACTTCTCAATCTTCTGTTAAACTAGTCTCTTTGTGAGATCATATGCTGCAGTTGAAACATGTTGCTCTCTTCTCCAACTAGCTAACAAATTAGATTGCAACTGCTTGCAAACCTCATCATCTTCATCTAGGATCATGGACATGATGTTGAACATATCTGTCTTCACCTTGTTTGAATGGCATTTCTTGATTCCGGCCATGAAGCAATCGAACAATTGGAGAATAAGACCATCATAATCAAACATGAGAACACATGAATGCACCTTTTCCATCAATTCTAGAATTTTGATCCTCTTCTTGAAAGTAAGGCTTTTGATGACACCTAGCCCATTAAAGCTTTCAATCATCAACTGCATGACCTCTCTCATTTTGTCATCATCATAAGGAACTTTAGGAGCTATAAACCTCATAATTTCACTTATGCAAGTGGCAACCGCAAGTCTCATCTCCTCATCTTGATGTCTCATCAACTCTAGCTTGACCAATGAATGCACCAATGGAGACATAGTTGTAGCCATTGTTTGAGAAGGTGATTCACTAACTTTTCAAAGACAACTTTCTGCTTCCTCCAAAATGTTAAGGAGAGCTGCTTTAGCCTAAGGTAAGAGTTTGAACTTCTTACCCACAAATTTTAGTCTTTCTTGAAGAACTTTGGTTGCTTCCTGCTCTTCAAAACCTTTTTCAATGGAAGTTTGATTTGTGCTCTCCTTAGGCTGGTCAATAACTGCTAAAAACTCAACATAGTGACTTCTAGATATATCACTTGTAGATACATGTTTCTCCTTCTTGTTTTTGTGATGTAAAACATTCTGAAATAGATTCCCCATACTGAGCTAATATTTGTTGTGAGAGCATAATTTCTTTCAAGATGTCTTCCTCCCTTGGCTGCTCACATGTCTTTGAACTCCTTGTTTGCTGGTCATAATCTTCCTGATCCTCTGCATACCAAATGAAAGGGAGATTATTTCTAATCTCTTGTGGGAGTGCAAGATATTCTTTATAAGCAGCCATTATAGCATCTTTGGAAACCATGATGTTCAACTGAAACTTCTGATTTGTAGTTGAAACAATTCCAATCTACCCAACAAGATGGCATGATTCTTGGCTTTGATACTACTGTAATATGCCGCCTGGTTTACACTTGTTTTTTTATTGTGTTTTGATGAGCATTTTGAGATGTTTTAACAATGATTCATACAACAATATATTGCAGAAAAAATAGAAGATATTGCAATTATAATTTCAACTCAAAGTGAACATTACATAGAGGGTTTACAGCTGAAAATTCCAGATTTTTCTACAAGCTTAAATAATTAGCTTGTTACCAAAATAATGATAACCCAGTTCATAAAATAGTTCCTAATATCTAAATCAACAATACCCATAAAATCTGGGAGTTTCAATTTTGGAACTCACAAGAAAAATGTGTTTGAAGAACCCTCTAGAAAGGACGTCAACTACAAGAATCACCTCCAATCGCAGAAATGTTGCATGCACGTAGCTCTCCAACCTTGGACGATCCCAAATGAAGCATTACAACCTCTAGAAACCCTAGCCACCCTTGCAAACGATCAACCCTCTCTCCAAGATGTATGGCGAGCCTAGGAAGATGGTATGGCCGGCAATAAAGGCACTAAAATTTTTTAAATCTGTTGCTAGCGTATTCAAATCTTCCCTATAATACAAAATGTAATGTCCCTTCTCAAGCCCTGATCTTTCCAGTGTGGTTGGCCTTTTGGAAACCCGAGAAGGCTAGTCGGGAAGGTAAAATTAGGGTTTTCTATTTTTGAGGGATATCTTTGCTTTCGAGGAGTTGGTGGATTCAATGGCCGGTCTTTACGGGTTTTGAGAGGCTTATGATGGTATGTTCATTTTAGGCGTGAGCATTTTAAAAGATTTACTATTTTTAGTAATTCTATTTTTAGCTGAGGTTCGGTTGGGTTGGCATGGTTGACTTCCTACTTCAGTTTGGTCAGTTGACTTGGTCATTATTGGCTTCAGGGCACGATTGAAGAGATAAGTTGATATATTTAATTAAAAAAGTCACGTTTCAATACTATATTCGAACGTTGACCCCTTGGCCTAGTCTATTGACTTTATGTTGTTTTGAAAAGTGGGCTTTTTGAGGGTGGCGCTTCATTAAAGATTAATTTATTATTTGCCAAAGTCAAAACAAGTATAAGGTGGGCGCATTTATCAAAGTAATGATTTTTATTTAAAATATTAATATTGAGCTTAAAAGGAAAAGGACGCCATCTTGGAGAAAGAGCTAGGGTTTTGACATGAAGTGGATTTTAGGGTTTCGAGAAGTCAACGGGAAGTTATAAAAGGAAGGCTTTGAGCATCATTTCACATCTTTGGACTACAGTACTGTTATGCTGCCGGTTTGGCTCTGGGTTTGCTTCGAGGAATGAAGGCCTCCTAGCTCGGGCATCGCTTCTTGTTTGCAAGACAACAACTAGTGGTGATTCAGTCTATTTGTGAGTTGCATTTAGTTTGTGCATTGTGTTCAGCTTATTGCATTGTTAGATCTGATTTGGCATGTTAGTGGTTTCAGCATTTTGCATTATTTGATACAGCAGATTCATGTTTTTATTCATAAATCAAAAAAGACAAAAATATTGCATCTGGGTATTAACCCATTCCCATTGCTAGGTCTAGGCGCCCCTTTCCTATAATTTGCAGAATTTTTAGAGGTTGCTGTAATTTATTAGAGCAGATCGCCCCTTTTCATGAAGCCGTACCTTTTGCTTGCATTGGGATCCGTGCATAATTAATCCGTGGCTTTTTGGTCTGTTTTCTGAGTTCTACCTTAGGCGCCTTTTCTATTAGAGCATATTGCATTTTGTTTCAAGTTAATTGGATGAGATTAGAGGAAGATATGAGCATATGAATGAATCTTCAAACTGCTGGTTTTAATTCAAAAAGTGCAGATTTAGCAGAAAAATCAGAATTGTATTTTGATCATTGAAAGTTTATTGGTTTGGCATTTCTAACCAAGCTAAGAAGAGTTCTTTGTGATGTAATGATAAGCTTTCATATTTCCACGCTCTTGGCAGACGAATGATTCTTATCTTTGTAAACTGACAGTAGTACTGGCAGTCATTTCAATCTTGTTCAATTTCTGATCTGTAATGCTCACTTCATTGAAGTTATTGTAATAGTTACGTCTCTGCCCTATGGTAGCTACTTTCCCATTCTGGGTTAGCAAGCACATTCTAGGTGTTGAGTATTTTCAGCTTTCAGCATTTCTTTTCAAGCATTGTTATTTGTAATCACTCCACCATATGGTTGCCCCTCACTCCATTCTAGATTGGATAGCACATACTTGGTGTCGAGTTCCCTTTCAACAATTAGAGTAGAAGATCCTCTGACCATATGCTCGCCATCATCGGCGCCATTCTTGGTTGGGGATTGCGGCCTCAAGCAATTTGTTTTGAATCCTCGACCAATGCTCACACCTTGCCCACATAGGGATCTGGTGTACATTACCGGTTAGAGTTACTTCAGCTTGCGTTTTGGTTTTATCTTCTAACTTTACTTGGTGCATTGATTTGTATTTGTAATTTAGTAAAATCGAAAAAAAATTGGCTCGGAATATTTCTAAAATCTCCAATCTGAATATAACTTTAATGCCCAAACTGCAAGTCTCAATCTACAATGAAGCTCACTTGTGATTCTTGAAGTGAAATCACCAAGAATTCTCCAGACTGTATCTTTCAACAGCGTAGAGAATGTTGTTTGCAAGGGTTTCTGTCCTTACAAACCTTGAGAAAATAACTCTCCTCCAAAACCAAAACCAATTTCAATATCTTCATCCATCCATCCTTGATGTGACCTCTTGATGTGACCCTTTGATGTGACCTCTTGATGTAACCCCTTGGTGTGACCTCTTGATGTGACCCCTTGATGTAACTCCTTGATGCGACCCCTAATACTTAAGTCACTTTTTTAAGATATATTAATAAAGTGACTATTAATTTATCATTAAAGTATGTCACTTTATAACATTTTAATATAATTATTTAATATTACCCTTTTGACTTTGCACTTTTTGCCTAGTAACATTAAATAATTAAAATAATGATTATTCCTTAAGAGGGCCGGAAAATGGGGACATTACATTATAAGTTAAGATACAAGTTGTAAGCTAAGGTAGTTGGAATTAATGTATTATGGATTGCATATGTTTCCACCTTGAGTTAATTATGAATTGACTGACACATATGGCAGTGAAGAATGATTGTTATCATAGTATGCACTGCAAGTAATGGTCACTTGAAGATGTTGTATATGGTCTTGGACTAAACGCCACCACACAATGTGGTGGAAAAGATTTGAAATGATAGGACATTATGGTGGAGTATTGCGGGCTATTGTTCGTGAAAAAGTTAACATAACATTGGTTGTAGCACGTGTCCAAGAATAGCAAGTGATGGATGAAAATTGTGGAAAGGACATGTTAGGAAGAGTGGAACTTATTGCAACATGGTTCATGTGATGGGATGAATAGGCTGCATGATATGAAGGTAAGTGGTGGTGGCTACGGGTTTGAATGAAATATAAGGTGGCAAGTGCTATGGGTAGCTGAACAATCAAGTCTCGTGTATATTGTGTGCCTGGAAGCTTGTTGCTACAGGTCACGTGAACTTTTGTTGCATGTTTAGAAAAATAAAGGTTGGCAATCCTAACTAGTGCATGTGTGTGGATGTGATATGTGTTTGTTCGTATGAATAATACCTAGGAAATTTCAGTAGGTGAGTTGGGTATCTTGTTTGTTGAGACTGTACCTCATGTAGTGCTTGCATCTGGAGATGGATCATGTAATTTTGGCTCGAATTGTTGTTGTAGAGTATGTAAGAATTCATCCTTTTGTAATGGCCTCTTATAAAGTTTCAGTCTGTGGCCATTTTATTAAGAGTGAAAATCTTACTGCATGGATTGTGGTTAGTTGAACCACCGCATTAGGAAAAACATGTTGAATCTCATAGGGAGCAAGTCATCTTGTTTGTAACTTCCCCTTATGGTCTTTATACCTAGATTCATAAAGCAAGGCCCAATCTCCTGTGTTGAATTGTTTATTCTTAATGAAATGATCATGCCAGCACATCCTCTACTTCTGTATTATTTCAGTATGATGAATTGCCTCCATTGGTAGCTCATCTAAAGCATTAAGATTATCCAATCTTTCCTTCTATGCTGCAAATATCCATTCCCATTTGTATTGCTATTCAGAGAGGTCTTATATTCAAACTCAATGGAAAGGATAGAATTCTTTCCATACACCAATTCATATGGTGTGAAGTCTGTTGTAGTTTTCCAGGTTTTCTTGTAAGCCCAAAATGCTTCAAGTAACCTTGTTGCCTAGTCCTTCTGAGAAGTTGTACTATTTTGGTAAGAATATTCTCTAATTCCTTGTTGGTAACTTCCACTTGGCCATTAACCTGAGGATGATAGGGTGTATATTTCCTATGTCTAATCTCATATTCTTGTGCTAATTTGTTGATCAAATCAGAAATGAATTGAGGCCCTTGGTCTGTTACTATTTCTCTTGGAACACCATACCTTGTAAAGATATCTTAATAGAGAAACTTAGCAATATTTCCATCCCTTGCGATTTGCAAGGCTTTTACCTCCACCCATTTGGTAAGATAATCTATACAAACCAGGATATATTCCTTGTTATTTTATGTCGGGGCTATGGGACTAATAAAATCTAGCCCCCACTTGTCAAATGGTGCAATGACTAGCTGGGGTTGGAGTGGCATTTCATCACTCTTAGTAGGCTGTCCCATCCTTTAGTATCCGTCACACATTCTTGTGTACTTGACTACATCCTTGTGAAGTGTAGGCCAATAGTAACCAGTGTTTAATGTTTTGAGAGCTGTCCTTTTGGCTGCAAAATACCCTCCACAAGGTTCATCATGCCATGCCTTCTAAATTCCATAGACTTCATCCTCCCTAATGCATCTTCTCATTATGTTATCAGGCCTTGTATAAAATAGGTATCCAGCTACCCACAAATAAGGAAAACTCCTCTCAACTAGATGTCTCTTTTCCCTTGGAGAGAGATGCAGTGGTGTTCTCCCTGCAACCAGATAATTAGCTATATCCGCACACCAAGGTGTATGCAAAGAGAGGGAAAATAAGTATTCATCAGGAAATGGGTCATCAACAATATCTTTTGTTTATTTTATTGATAATCTTGAGAGAAATTCTGCTACTACATTGACCTTCCCTAGTTTATCCACAATTGTAATATCAAATTCTTGCATAAGTAATAACCATCTGACAAGTTTTCCTCCTACCACTTGTTTATTGATCAGATATATGATTGCTACATGATCTGTGTGAATGAAGACAAAGCATCCTGTGATGTAGTGTCTGAACTAATTGATAGCATAGACTACTATCAACATTTTTTTCTCAATGACTGTACGGTAGGCTCTGGGAGGACAAAGGGGATCAGCTGTATGTCCTAAAACAACACCTATTGCAAAATCAGATGCATCCATGTGTATGTGAAAAGGTATTGTCTAGTTTGGTCCTCTCAAAACTGAAGTCTTAGTGAGTGTTGTTTTAAGGGCCTCAAAGGCATTTTGGCAAGCAAGGGTCTAATCAAATTCCACATCTTTAGCTAGGAGAACAAATAATGGTGCTGCAATCTTATTGAAGTCTTGCATAAACCTCCTATAGTAACCAGCATGACCAAGAAATCTTTTGACATCCTTTTGCTTTTGAGGAATAGGTAGAGTGGAGATCACTTCTATCTTTGTAATGTCCCCTTTTTGGGATTGCCCTAAAACTTTCCCTAGAATCAAAAATTTAATGTAGTTAGGGTTATAACTAACCAATTAGGTGCTTGAAGCAATAAAACTTGGCTTAGGTCATGTAATCATGTTAGACAATAATATAAATATAATTCATATGATCAAAACTTATATAATGAATGTCTTATCTATTTAAACCATGTAAAAATACATAACTATTTCAAAACTATATAAACTATACCATATCCATAATGCACAGTGTAAGTTTAATCATAATAGAACTTGGATGAGAAACATGATAAGTCTGCCTAAAGCTATCCATGCTAAGCCCAAGAGTGGATATACCATCCCTCTTG
>VDFB02320677.1:10901-38772 GCA_007258455.2 Sequoia sempervirens | reverse complement strand
TGTTTTGAATTGTTGTGCTTGCCACTTAGCAAAAAATGAATGATGTATGTATGGTCGTATCAAATTTTGAAAATCTTCCATAAATTTTCCAATGGGAATCTCCTCTTCTACATAGTTCAACCTTGTGGATTCTTTCCCAAAATTTGTTTGCAACTTTATATACTTGTACCTGTGTCAGTAAAATATGTGAATAACTAATAAACCACTCTTGATCAATGAAACATTACATCAAAGAGAATCCAAATAACTTGATCTATGAGAAATTGAAACAAATAAACTCTCTAAAAATAATACTTACCTTTTGCAATTTACTGTCTTTGTTAGGTCAGTATCCTCAATTCTTGAAGGAAATTTAGCCAAATTTCCACATGTCTCACGAATTCCTTTTATGCAATTTATTTGAGGTCCATTTTCAGGATCACATAATATAGACTTTATGAACAAACTTGCTATTTAGGAGGTGCATTTTGAAACCCACATCTTTCTTCTCTCATCTTTCGAAACACCTGATAGTAGAGATCAAATTCAATATGGTAATGACAACAACAAGTTTCAAAAACTTGTTTATCTTCACATAATATGGCTTTAACCTTTGAAACATTGTTTGCCCAATCTTTATATGAGGATATGCATTACAAAAGTTCATATACATCTCAAATTGTGTTATGTCTAGCCAATGTTTGATATGATTTTCATAAATACTAGGTCCAATCCTGTATCTCATAACATATCTAGTATTTGATGATGGACGAGTCTGATCATGCCAAAAACTTGAGACCAAGTTCCTAACAAAATCTTCAATCATGTCAGAATGGGGAGCTCTACATAATTTCCCAATTGCCTTCTAAACTCTCATCCAAAAACTTTCTCTTTTTCTTATATTTTATCAATGTGGCTCTACTATAGCAATTTGGAGTTGAAAGTCTTTGCGACATTTTCTTTTTCTTGCTATATCTTGATGTACAATAGATGTCAACATCACACCCTTCTTGTAGTGGCTGTCCTTGATTCAAGATCCTTTCAGTAATTGATCAAACCCTTTTTAACATTTTTGAACTAATATTCTTTTGTAATCCCATGTGTTTCTTCTTATTTGATGCCGAATGTACACCCAATAATTGTAATGACTCTTTGAGCTCATCATGAAGAAGTAAACATGATAAAAATTGGTTTTTTTCAAGTGTATCAAGATGATTGAAATGATGATTGATCATTCCATTTACAGATTTAGTCATTGACATCTTTCTCTTATTATAAGGCTGGTTGGCATAATATTTGAGTTTCTCCATATCCATTTCAAGTAAATGATCTAAATTTCTATGAGAAATTTGTTTACCCACCTTCTCAACTAGTTTTATATGCTCATCCATACCTGGAGTACGAGGAAGTGATCCTGACTCCTCTCCAACATGCATTGTTTCAACTTGTGCCTCCTCCCTATCTTCAAGGACTATGCATTCTTGAGCGGATTCATTTGATCCAATGTCTACATTTGGCTTGACTTGAGCATGAAAACTTCCTGCTTGTTGAGCCCTTCCTACACATGTGTCACAAAATATTTTGCAAACAAAAATGAGAGATGATGTTAAATATATAAGTGAAGTTTATGTATGCAAGCAAACAAATTGATAAAACATGATGAGCTATAAGTGAGAGAAGTTTGTAATTTTTATATGCTCATTCATACCAGTAGAAGGAAGTGATCTTGACCCCTCTCCAACAAGCATTGTCTGAACTTGGGTCTCCTCCCTAACTTCAAGGTCCATTTGTTCGTCAACAGATTCATTTGATCCAATATCTAGATTTGGCTCGACTGCTGCTTGAGGAATCCCTAGAGCATAAAACATTAAAATAATTTGAGAACATTGAAGTGATGAAAATAAAAATAGAAAGACACAAAACAACGTAATATTGAAACAAAAGAATTGGCTTAAGGAATTGGAGTCAAGGATCATATAAACATTGCAACTTGCATGAACAAGATGACTTGAGGATATTTAAAAGTATTTATAGTCATTTAAGTGCAATGATGGTTAGAAACCTTCAAGGTAAAATTACTAAACACACACTTGAGAGTGAGAGAGAGAAGAAACAAGCATGTACCTTGTTTCTTTCTATGATAATTTTCCAAGTTTTGATCACGCCTCTTTTGTTCTTCTTCTTTTGACAATTTTCATTGAGATGCATTTTCTTTTTCTTTGTTGTCCCATTTTCTTCTTCAACTTAAAGATGACTCACAAACAAGTCCTCTACCAACTTAGTTAAATTATCCTCAAATTTTTCCTTGATTGATAAAAATGAAAAGTTGTCCAGCTCCAATATTTGCCTCCTTGATAAATGTGCAAAAACTTCTCCAAATCTGCGGTCCAAGTGAATCAAAATTATTCAAGTGTACATGGAATAACTAGATCCTCTAGTTTAAATGAATCAAGTAATAAACAAACAAGTTATTTCATTGTGGAGTTTGTTGTTATTTAATTCATAGGTATGCACAACATATCTAGTAATTTTAGAATTTTGGTAAAGTGTCAAAAAATGTACAAATATTAGAGGTATAATTTGAATTGAATTTTCTTAATTATATTTGAATTGAATTTCAAGTTAGTTGTCGAAAATGTATAATAGAGACCATATAATTTGAATTAAATTTTCTTAATTAAACATTTGAATTGAATTTCAAGTTACTTGTAAGAAATGTATAATAGCTCGATATAATTTGAATTGAATTTCAAGTTAATTGTCAAAAAGATTATATCTTGTTCTCAAGTCAATGGTTCATGTTACTTAAGTCATTTTTAAAAAAATATTTATTGTGATCAACATGAATGAACTTAATTATAAAATGGCATTGATTTCCCTAAAATTCTACTAGAGATCAAATGTATATTGAATATAGAAATGAAGTTTATATAAAAAGAAACATGTATGTATATTGAATGTCATGCATATATTATGTGTAAACATGTTTAAACCATAAACATACATGCATACCTGTAAATTCAATACCACATATAAACCACTAACATATTATAAGCAAGTGGAAAATGTATGTATATCATATAAGAGAAAATATATGTACATATATGTAAAAGCAAAATCTAAATTAAAGATCATCTAATGTAATAGAATACTAAAGATCAAAAACAAGCAAATGTATGCCTATATCATATAAGCAGATTAATGAGAGATCATCAAATACTCAAATACTATTTTAAAGATCATCATATATAATCAAATACACATGTGATAAAGATCATAAAATCTAGAATGCATGGCCTAATAAGAATGTCTACTCAGTGAATGGTACATCTGAATGAGAGATAGTCTGCTCACGATGGATGTCTTGAGCCACATAAAATAAAATTGTGTACAAGATGTGTTAAATACATATAATTTTATTAAATAGAATTTTATGAAAGTTATTTTTAAATGAACTTGTATTTTTAAATATCAATCTACAACTTGTATTTATCTATGCATACATAAATATATATTTTATGAAAACTCACATGTCCAGCGATAGCAATTCATCCACAGAGTCACATTGATCATGCACATGATCTAGACCAAGGCTAGGAGTGATATGAGGTATGTCCACTTGTAACAATATATATACACATATATATCAACTTACATGAATATCTAGTTAAAAAGAAATTTAAAAAATAATGAAAAAAGAATTGAAACATGCACATGCACACATACATGCGCATCATCTGATATCGGATGACCTAAGTCCTCTGAAACATTCACCTCCACGATATCCACCAAACGATCAAGCGACGAATCAACATCTGCGCATCCATCGATCTATCCCATATGCGTGCCATAAATGATATGAGAGGACTATGAGTGAGATGGCACCGGTGATGATGAACCAGAACCAATCAACATATCAGTAAAACCCATAGTCTGTGCAGCTACCGTATGAACTGTAGGTGGATTCTGATGCGAACTAGTGGTCGGCTAAGAGTGATAGGATCCTAGAACTGAACGACCTCTACGTCTCAAATGATCTCTAACATGCTCTATACCGATCCCATTGTCTGATGCAATGTGGGAATATGCCTCCAACAGGTCCTCAACCAAACAATGTAGAGTCATGCGTGCCATATCTCCTGCAAGTGCATCAAGCTGTGTAGGAGTAGGGATGCCAGTCATTGTAAAAGGATCCATGGTGGTCCACTATGCTAAAAATGGTGTGGATCGGGAATGTCTAGATATCAAATACTGACCTACACGATCATCAGATATCCTAGTGGTGGCAACCGCAATGTCACCTACAATGTCAATTGCTTCCTTTTGGGAAGCAACAACAACCTCATCTGCTATGGGGGATAGAACTAGGGTGAGAGCAGGAGACCTGTCACCAACCAATACCCTAAACATTAGGGGTGGTCTATCTACTCGACGATAGGTGGGCCTATCAGCAATCCTACCACGCCCCTGACCAACATATGGTGGAATGTCCAGGTAGTTAACTTTGAGGCCCAAATGGACCTCAACATACAACTGCTGAACAAAATACAATGGAATCAGGTCATTGTTTGGGTATATACCATGTGCTGCTAGAAATCGTGGGTAGATCAATGAGGCCATAGCATGATCAACACATCTAGTGACCTGGCATCCCCTAACCTTACACACATTTTGATAAAATGGAAAACAAGTGGCTTTACCATTTATTTGGTGACACTATCTTGTATTTGTTTAAGGAACGCCACCATGTACCTCTTCCCACATGGAAAGAATAGCAATCACTCTATCTTGGGAATATGCACTAGTCCTCTCAAGTTCATCTTTTAGTTTTTCTAGACTATGCAATATTAACAAGCATGGTTCACTACATATCCCCGAGTTTACACCCCATGCTAATGAATCTCTCAATTTTTTAATCTCATTACTAGTATTTGCAAACAAGATTATACCAATTGAAACATGATCTACATTTTCCATGTTATATATATAACATAACCTAAAAACAACAAGACTTTGTAAATAATATATCTAGATAAAAGAATACAAATCTAAAATAGAACTTGTAATTTAATTCATCTACTCATCAATAATATTTTCATACTATTAACTTGATTTAAAAGAATTGGAAGACAACTATAATCTATAACATAACATCCTTAAATGGTTCAAATTTTAAATGAAATGATGAAAGAAAGAATAAGAATATAAAGATTAAAGTATAAAATCATTTGAAAATAATTGGGGATAAAAATATTTAATCTAATAGTTGGTAACATAAATGAACTTCAATTATATAGCCAGGAGCATCAAAACCATAGAACATCAAAAATCATCATTAAATGTATATTAACATCATCACTCTAATTAAAATATTAAAAACAACACGGAACACAAAGAGATGAAATTAAAAAGTTCCAACTAATGATGTTATAATAATCCTCCCCAAGTTGATCCTCTCATCCCAATCATCATACTTAATGTTTTGGTACTTGAATGTGTTGGTACTTGAATCATGGTTTGGTACTTAATGTTATGTTTTTTAAGAGGAAGCATTTTCTCTTTCTATTACCATAAAGATTATTCTTGTTTTTGTAACTTAGTATTTCTATTTGTAGATTTTCAACTTTTTATTATGTAAATCATTCTTTGATACCCAAGAAGTCTAAAGGTTTTCTTGAATCTTATTTAGTTTTTAGATTTAAGTGATTTCTCATTGTCTAATTTCTTAATCAAATCTAAACATTGTTCGATCCTTGTTCGAATCATATTTGGATTTTGTGTATGATGATAAGTTATTGGCTAAGTTCTTCCCATGAAATTTAATAGTATTATCTTCCATTTGGGTCTATTTTTTAATATTGAAATTGGCCAATGCAAATATTAGGAATGTTAGATTGAAGCTTATTATTTTAGATTTTTTGACTATAAACAAGGATCGACAAAGTATATACATTCTTAACATTTGCATGTGCAAGGGAGATGAATGTAAAGAACTAAAGTTGTTAGAGGCTACCACACTTAATTATGGATCTTCTAATGCTTCATCTACATCATCCTACCCTTGTAAATTTGAAAAGAAAAATTATTTCCAAAAGGATAGTAAAAAATAATGGAAATGACCATTGTACAAACTATACATTATAAATGTTTCTAATATTATGACTCTAAAGCCTCCAACTTTTTCCTTTGTAAAATGTGCTTCAAAATTAAATTAGTGCAAACATGATTACACTTCCTCCTATTAGGCCATTAGATAAATCTAAAGTTATTCCCAAAAATATAATGAGAAAAATTTTATTATTAAATTGTAGAGTTAATTGTAATTATACTCAACATTTTATGGGATTAAGGAATAATTGATTAAGGATTTGATTCATAAAAAAATTAGGTTGAGGGTTAATATTGGGGTCAATCCTTCAATTGCTCCTCTAATGAAAATTTAAATATTTTACACTAAATAAATCTAATAAAATGGTTTTATATGAGAGTCATCAGATTGAGGCATATACATGTTGACGAACTTGAAATCATTGATTCTATGTATGTGAGGAATGATAATTTGTTCCAAGTAATAAAAATTATAAGGGTACTTATTCTTCTTCTTATGTACTAGTGATTGACTTTTATAGAAATTTCTATGGACTAACTAATATTCAAACTTAGGACCTCCCATTTGGTGTTAGGATGCTCCACTATTGAGCTAATAGCTCACATTGTGATGAGTCTTTTTATGACTTAGGTGTGTATCATTTCTCCAACACACTCCCTTGAGCCACAACATAGGTGTCAAATGCACCTAGCTTGGCTCTAATACCATACAAGAATACCAATTATGAGGACCTCCTATAAAAATATGACATGAAAAACCGTGAACAATATTTAAAAGATAATCCATAGTCTATCTTATTATTTATGCATATTTTCTAGGACCACCTATGCCCAAAACACAAAATAGTTTTTGTAAATACACCAATTAGATCTTATAAAATGCATTACTTAGATCAAATTATATGGTAAATTAAATATAATTAATGATTACTTTTTCTTTTAGTATGAAAGAGGTTAAATTCCAATATATGTTCTAGTGGGCTTGATTGAGTGACAAGGTGGAGTGATTGTTGTAATGAAGAACTTGATAGGAAAGCTAACCACCACTAATCTTGGAATGAGTACTTGGATGCCTATGTTGTCAAAAGAGATTATTATTTTACTATTAGTTCTCCTCATGTTGAAATTTCCATGAACTAGTTAGGATGCAAATCTCCACCACTAAGCTACCCACCCACTTTATGACAAGTCAATTTACGATTTAGGTATGCTAATTTTTTGACACCTTCTTCACATTGTGAGATATTACCAAATAATTATAATGGTCATTTGGTTTTGTGTGGATCATGAACCATCTAAGGGTGTGTTTATTGATCTTACTCACCAATAAAATGTATGCATTGAATAATTTTTGTTTTATCATCATTTTATCAACAAGCATATGCATATTTGAGGGTTTATTTAAAATTGACTAATGATATGTTGATTGAAACTATAGGATACATTATTTACCTTAATTCTTTGGTCTAAAAGATGAGGAAGTTCTTATTCTATGTCATATTCTTTCTTCTTTAGATGTATCTCATATTTTATTTGGGTATCCATGGATAAAGCAATATCAAGCAACATCATCTATGTCATGCCATTAAGGTATCAAATATGTTTGAACACTAGTAAAGAGGTTACAATTGCAAGAGATCAGTATATGCCTTTATTTTAGATTAAGTCATTTAACCTTAAATAATTTTAAGAACATACATAAGGATCCTCTATATAAGTGCAAGGATTCTTTCCCTAATTTGTAAAATTTTCAAAAGGAATAACAATGGTGGGAAAATCAAGACAAGATGCAACAATTTAGAATTCCTAAAGGGTTACAATTATTAGAGCCAAAGTAGGTTATATTTTGGTTTTATATTATAAAATGATTCAAGAATCTATAAGGCCAAAAGAACCATAAGCATTGCAAACTTTAGTTTAGAAGCATAAGGGATTGGATATTTTCATTCCTAAACATGGTTTTCATTAAAAAAATTACTCATGTACTATACATACATATTCATGTATATGTGAATATATCTACATATGTATACATACACATGCACATATCTAAATATGTATATATGTATATATGTATATGTAGATATGTAGACACATTCATGTATACATACATATGTATATATGCATGTATATATGTATATACATACATTTATTTTCTATATGTATATATATACATATATATACGTATACATAAATACACACACATATGTATGTATGTATGTATGTGTGTATGTATATTTATGTATACGTATATACATGTATGTATATGTATATGTGTATGCATACATGTATATATATGTATATATGGATACACACACATTTTGATTTTGTTTTGTAAGCATCCTCTTTTGAGGACAACCCTTTGTTGATGATGTTGAGTATTAGTTTGTTGTAAGTGTGTTTATTATTTTAATATCATTTTAAAACAATATTTTATTTATTTATAAATTTTGGTATAATCTCTAATTTTATAATATGTTTGTGTGTGTAGGTTGAGTTGCATAATTGTTAGGGGCACACACAATCAACACAATGCAAGATAATAACTAATTCAAGGGATCGAAGTTCAGTTTCTAGTCAAGCAAAGAGAGGAAGAATGTTTCATTAATAGCATTTGCTACACATACATAAACACTTTTATATCTTTATGACACATTCATAACTATTTTCATGAATATATATTGGTGATATTTTGTAGTCTAAGAGACAATGTTGGCCTCATGTCACTGTATATGATATTTTCATGATGTATTATGTATGTCTTCATGACCTTATCAAGATCAATATATAAATATTTTGTGCATATTCATAGCAAATGGTTTGTGCTTATTCTATCTATCTATATTACCCTTTATCTCTATCTCTCTTTATCACTATCTCTCTCACATATATATGATGTGCATGAATGTTGAATGGCATACATGTAATGAACCCATACTAGTTCTAACTCTATTTAGCCTATCAACAAATAAAGATTCAACATTGGTCTTCTAGATTTACATACATCTTAAGAATTTACTACCATAATCCATAAGACAAAGCAACAATAACCCATATGGGTGTTTAGACTCACAAGTGAAAGTCAAAATGTTATAGCTAGCTATCCCTTCACTAAAAAATAGTAGGGTTTTTAGTTCAAACAAGGAATTACCCCATTTTATTGTATGGTTCTATATACTAAAACCCTATCTCCAATAACACACATAAAGTAAAAAAAATATCTACTATGTTTGGCTTCATGAATGCAACACAAGCTTCTAAATGTCCTAGGTAGAGCAATAGATTTCCATTCACATAGTAGAAATTACAAGCTAATGCTTTTTAACATGATTTCTAGAATTTCATACAAGAATAGCTTTTTCTCTTACATTACATATAAAAATACTAAAAAGAACCTTCATAAAAAATCATACCTCATTACCACCAAGTAAAAACAATAAGGTTTACATACTCGAATTTCACAAGCTTCAAAAATGTATAATTTGCACTACCTTCTTCCTCCTTTTGCCTCTATCCTCCCCTTTTCCCTCTTTCTTTTCCTTTTAATCTTTCCTTGATTTCCACCATTTTTGCCATATTCTCTACATGTTTCCCATTTCCACTTCCTTTTCCTTTATTTCTTCCCACTTTGTGAACAATAAAGTCCCACTCTCTCTTCACTTACTCATCATTCAAGTTTCCTCGAATAGCGTACCTCAACATTAATGCTTGATACTTAATATGATGGGGCCAAAAGGTGGGGTGGCCACTTTTTGGCCCCACATCTTTTTGCACTCGCTCTAATAAGGTTTGTCCTTTTGATAATAGTAATGTCCAAAGGTGGCTCTTGTTTGCATGTGGATACATTTATACCAAACATCAACTTTTAGTGATATGTGTGAAGATTTTGTAGTGGTTCTATATATTGTTCTTATTCTCTAAATATAAAGGAGGATGAATAATCAAGTCATGATGGACTAATGAAAGAAGATGAATTGAATAGTGATAGAAACTAGTCTACTATAGTTAGTGATGATGAAAATACATTATATAAAATTATGCAGGCATTCTCATATTACTTAGAATCTCTAGTGTTACAATATGAATAGTATTTTAAACACATGATAGACCTTTTTCTAGAGTGTCTCTACAAACTTGTGACCATTGAATTTGCTTGGGAGTATAGAAAATTGCATTATAATACATCAAATAATAGGGTAGAGAATGTAATTGTTAATTTTATGGTTTCCAAGACCAAACTTTGTAAATGATATTAATTGAGGGCATGAAGACACAATCAAGTCTTTGTTCTTGATGGTTTGATTTATATTTTCAATCAATGGTTCCATTTATACACACTACATGAGGAAATTGTTCAATAAGAGTAACTTATAGTTTTAGTCAATTATATTTCAATTTGTACACACTACATGAAGATATTGAACTAGCTTCATTTGTTATATGGAGATATTTTATTGTAATGTACGTAATCAATGATATGATTCTTGATTTTTTATAAGATTTAATATTATAACACCTTAACAAATCAAGCTATGACTTTCACGGTTCACTCCTACATGTATGAAATTTGCATTTTAATCTACAAGTTTGACCCTAAATTTGTAGTTTGAAAATTATTTTGTGAGCTTAACCCTACATTTCTAGTCTTTAGGAATGCATTTATCTCCATTTTTTAGACTATATTGAGAGCTATTATAATGTTTTTTTGCACTAACTTTAGGAGGAAACTCGTTTTTCCTTACTCAAACCCTTGGATTATGCAAAACGGAGAAGCAAAATACTATATTAAAATGCTTTAAAAACTTTCAAACAATCAAACAAATGCAATTTGAATTCAACAAATTTTAAAAAAATTGCATATCTAGGGTTTCAAAATTAAACAAATACATGCATTTTGAACTCAAAAAAAATGGAATTTTAAATACCTCGTGCTCAATAGTGGTCGATATACGAATTGGAATGATGAAGTTTGAAAAGAGGACCCCAAATTTGCTTTCACCAGTGAGAAATTTTGTTGGGTCGCCGTTCGGATTTTGTTCGCCGCGCGCAGGGACAGTGACTGACTGGTAATTCACAGTGAAAGTATGAAAGTGAAAGCACTTTTTTTGGTTTTGTCATATTCAAGGGGTTCGGCCGAACCACCTTAAATATGATTTTTTATTAGGCTCGGTTTAGGGTTCGGCGGAGCCATGGGTTCGACCGAACCACTTTGCTATGAAGAGTGTCAAAATTTCAAAATTTCCTTCCTCCACAAAAGTGTAAACCACTTATGTGGCTTCACCCGCTTATAACCTTTTGATTTGACCTAATTCTACATTGAATGATTCAACACATAAAGTTGGCAACACTTAATCTGTATGCACAATTAGCTTCCAAAGCTCCACAAACTTCCACATTGACATATTTTCTTTTGAAATCGTCACCAATAGATGAAGCATGTTGATCTACATCACATATCTTTGTGTTGCAGCCTCAACACCATTTTTATGGTGGGGGATAAAAGATATCCATCAAATCTCACCCTAAGCCATAGCTCTTGGCTTAGTTTCTAATGAACAATCTATATTAGAGGATGGTACAAATTCTTCCTTTTCTTCTATCTCTTCTTTCTTTCTCCAAATATTTTCCATTTCCTTCTTTACTTCAACCTGATCAACCTTTTTGATTGGTTCATTCCTCTTTACTAGATTATCCTTTTATTTATGCTTCTGCAAAATTTAACATGTCTAGGTCTACTATAATTGTGACATATGATATTCTTCTTAGTAGTATTCCTTCCATTCATTCTAGATCTACATTAATTAGCTTTGTGTCTAAATCCATAGGATGTATAATAGTAACCATTGAAATATTGAATCATTCTACCATTGTTATGTGTATTCATCATTTGAATTTTGCATTCACTTACTCTATGTCCAAATATTTTGCATGTAAATCATTGATCAATAAAGGAGTGAACATTATAATTCATTCTCCTTCTACATTCCATTGCTCTATGTCCAAATTTATTACAATAATAAAAAAACCATTGAAAGATGGGTACCTTTGAGCATTTGGTTGTTTGACCGGAGGTCTTCTAGCTTCATTTATTTGATTTTGGATCTTTCCATTATTCTTCTTGTCTTCGACCTTCTCTAGTTCATTGATCTTCTTTTCTATGGTAGGTGCCTAATCTACTTTTTAGCTTTCACCATTTTCAAATCCCAAGCCACTTTTATCTTTGGATGTTTTCTAACTTGCAATCATCTCATCAAGCATTGTAGAACTCACCTTGAATTTGTCTTCATGACTTCTTGCTTTATACAGATCTAATCTTAGGTTAACCATTTCTTGTTCAAGCCTTGTGCACTCACCAAATTTTCTTTTCACCATTGCATTCAAACATTCAACTCTTTTCTATTCTTCAACTTGTACTTTTAGTCTAGTGATTTTTTCATTTTCTTGTTTCAACTATCCACTGACTTCGTTATGCCTTTCTATAAACTTCTTGATTCACTCTCTCAAATTTCTAATACATTCATTTGCTTCTTTAACATTTTCCTTAAGACCTCTATTTTCAACTTCAATTTTATCTAGATCTTCAAGAGCAACTTTGAGTTCTCCATCTTTGTCAAGCATGCAATCTTAATGTAGGGATCTCTTCTAAAGGAATGAGAAATTTTCTATCATCCATGTGTTCAATCTCCAAGACCTTCCCAAAGCGATTAAGCTCCTTCCAAGGAATTGAGCTCTGATACCAATTATTGAACACCCAAAATACTAAGAGGGGGGGGGGGTGAATCAGTATTCTCTTAAACCATTCAAACATCAAACATCCAATAACTAATTCATATTCAACTATATTAAGGAAAGAAAGCATGAAAACATTGAAAACATCACGTAACACATGAATACCAAGATTTTTATGTGGAAAAACCAAAATAGGAAAAACCACGATGAAGGTTAGCTCACAATATATTATAACCGGCTATAGTATATTACATAAATTCTCACTGTAGGTGGACTCAATATCCACAGAGAAAAGATAGAATAAAGAAGGTGGTTCATAGCCTCTTTTGAACTATTACAAATGCATCTACAATATGCAAGAGTACAGTTCATATGAAGCACACTAACAATCTTTGCATTGATTCAACACTCTGTGATGCTCTTCATTCACACAACTTAGATCTTCCACAACACAACTCGCACTACTTTGATCAAATTCATATCACATAATAGTTATTACTACTTTTTCATCATCCAAAACATCAAAAGCAATCCATCATATATATCCACATCAAGAGTAACTTCATTTAGTTCAATCTAATTCGATGCAACACCAAAATGTAACTTGTCAGCTCTAAAACACTTCATCCATATTACACGCCACAATTCAAAATTCAAAACTCCTTAAGATAGGTTGGCATGGATCTAAAATAGATCCTGCATAAGAGCACAACACATATAAATCCTTCACACAACATAGGACCTATTTACCAAAAACCCTCAACTATACATCCTCATCTCGACACGTGGACCTCAAAAATCAATGCCGAATGGAATTCAATATCTATTGATATTTGGAAACTTATCTTCAACAACACAAGGCCAAGACTTATCCATAGAGAAGAGTGGATTCTCCCCCATAAACACATTGTACAAAAAGATACCTGTGAATTGTCAAGCCGAACTCTGTTACTCATATCTCTCAAACCCTTCATCCAATCAAGATGAAATATTGGAATTGAATGCATCTAACAACCAAAAAAATTAGGTTAGAAGTGCATAGAAAAATATTCCTATTAGAAGTGGTGTGGACCTAAAAACTAATGCACTATAACACTGAATTGGAAATTCTGACACTTAGTTAGATTTCCACACAATTGATATTTCCAGACCAAATTACTTTTCTTGAATGGCTTCCTAAACACCTCAGAAACTTGTTAGGATTGCCCAAAGTGATCAACAACATTGTTGACATCAATGACAACACTATAATACATGAAAGGAAGTTGGGTGAGTGGAAACAACTTTCTACACTAATCTAAGTAGGGGAGAGTTACAAAAAATTTATTTTAACACCTTATCTAGTTACAACAAGAGAAACACATAGAGAAGAATAGAATAGAACAAGTAAACATAAACTAACATACACCAAATATACATGGGGAAAACCCTTTCAGGTAAAAACCCCCACCCTCCAAAAGCATAGTACTATTGTATTACTTCAAATAAGAGTTAGAATACAACCCCAAGTACAAAGCTTCTTCAACAAGTGTTTTGTCATAGAAACCTATCTTGGAGTAAACCCAAAAACACTTTGTTACCTGAAAACAAATTATGCATTCTACAATGCAAGGCATACATTTTATAGAGAATACAAGTTCAAGAAGCATCTAGAAGGAGAGGGGCATCCAAATCCACATGGAACAATATCCCACGCTATAGACATCCATTTGGGCACTTGTATTGGATTCCCTTACACCTCTTACAATTGTCATACATGCAAATATTCCTTCCTCGAGCTTGGGTGCCTAGAATATGCTAAAAATAGCTTATGATAGATGCCTTACACATCTTATAGTTGTCATAGAATATGTAATAACTAACAACACTTATAGTTATAAGAGAATCTATCATTACTAACCAAGAATATAGGATTCTCTTACAGCTTGTCATAACCCAACTTGGGTGCCAACTTTCTCCATGCAACAAGATGCCTTATGATGCATCATAGAATCTATCACAGGTCAAAGATTCCAAAGTGGGATGCCTATGTCCGCTTGGGATGATTATGTGTCATCTAATCACCTCCAATGGGGATGCAACCCAGTTGGTGGGTCCCAATTTGTGACATGACACCATAGGAAATTCAAATAATACAAATCAATATATAATAATACATCAAATAAAATCAATATCAGGACTCTAAGGCTGAGATATGTTAATCCTGACAATACACCATTATGAACCATTCATGCTCATGTTTCCAAACAATATCATCAATGCCAAACTTTAGCAATCTCTCCAAACTTCCAACAATGAATTAGTAACCAAGGTCACTATCTTCATGCCACACACTAATATAAGACATATCTTCATTCAATAGGAGGCATTGGGAAAGAAGAGTAAATGGATAAACACAATATAGGAATATGATTTGGAGGTGAAGCCAACCAAGTTGGTTGGAGGTTGAGGCCTTGCTATGTTAATTGATGACATAAAATTGGATGCAAGTAAAGTGCATTAGGGTGAATTTGATCCATCTATTTCTCCTTGTCATTTAAAATATTTTTCAAGGTATAAGAATATTATTTTTTATTTGGAGAATCTAAGTTGTCCATCGCAAGTAGACAATAAAAAATAGAACATTAAAGCTGATAGTTTAAAGGTATGCAATGCTCCAAGGTCAATTAATAAGGAGAAAATTTGATGTCGTACTTCTCAAGCATTTGAACAATGAGAAGTTTGAGAGGGTTATACAAGAATTCCACCAAAGGTTGTGTGATTGACATCTTATGTCAAAGAATATTGCTCATAAGATTATAAGACTAGGATATTGGTGGACCACCTTGTTCAAATATGTGACCAAGTTTTTCAAATCATATGATGCTTGCTAAAGGTTTTTTGGCAAGAAGAATTTTTTAAGTTCAATCCCCCTTAATACCATTTCAATAGAGGCTCCATTCCAATAGTGGGCTAATAATTTATGGTGGAGATAACTAAAAAATCCAACAATAGATATAAACGGATACTGGTGGCTATCAACTACATCACTAAATGGGTGGAGGTAATGCCTACAAGAGATTCTACATCAAAATTATTTATTTATTTTCTATTGAATAACATCATTGCAAAATTTGGGGGGCATTAAAAATAGTTTTTGATGATTCAATGTGTTTTAGATCCCATAACTTCATTGATGTGTATTCTTAATATGAGATGTCTTTGACAAGTTAATCCCCTTATTATCCACAAGGAAATTTTGACAATTAGGGTACAAGTTATGCCTCGTTAAAATTTTCTTATAAATATGACTTTGGAGACCAAAAAATATTAAAAAACAAAACATTTTTATAGTTTCAATGACACCAATATGTTTGTGATAAAATCAGCTTTTTGTTGACTGTTCATTTGCAAAATTTCACCTTTTAAGGAAAAATCTATACAATTTTTTTAAAAAGGCATGTTTTAGGACTTAAATGGGGCCTTGGTGGCCCACTAGTGGTGTCACTTGTTGTGGTGGCCACTCGACGATGCATTGATAGTCAGTTGGAGCGATCACTATTGATTGCTAGTGGCTTGGGGTTGGTAGTTTAAGTTGGTGGTTAGTTGAAGCCGCTACTTGTGGTAGTTAGGCCATGGAGGTGGTCCCAAGGGGTGTCGAAGCCCCTCTAAGAAAAATTCTTTGTGTGGTTAAAATAAAGTTCCCATGTGGTTAATCCTTAGTGCTATGAAGTGCTTTAGCGTTGAGCGCCATTTTTTTACTTTTTTATTTTTTAACCTATCTCGTCCTATGTGCATGGGGTCATATGACCTCATGTGGATTTTTTTTTCTTAGATGCTCCTGACATCAAAAGTAGGTGAATTTTATATAAAAATTCATCTATTAAACCCTTTGGACTTAATGAAAGGGTCCTTTTTTCATGAAATTGCTCCAATAAAAATATATTCACCAAATTTATGCTTCAAACCCTCAATCACTACTATGTCATATGGTGGCCTAATTAGATGAAACAAAAGACAATATTAACTTTCTCGAGCCTTTCAAACATGTTGGATCAGTAAAAATGATGCTAGTATAACAAAAAATACTGCAATCACTAGGTCTCACCAAAAAACATGTATGCAAATACAAGGTTAACAAATCTTCATAATTCCTTTCTATTTCTCCAAATCATTCAAAACACAAGAGAAGAGCATATGAGAATTTTCAAGATCATATAGAAAACTCTATTCTCTCAATTAGGAATATATGAACTCAAAACTCAAAATGTTCTCTGATACCATGTTAGAAATTTAAAAATTAATGAATTAACCAAGAAAATTTTAAGAGAGATTCTAAGATACAAATGTTTAATGCATAAAAGAAAAGCAACGAATTTTAAGAGATGTAAATGTCAATATGACAGAATTGCATTGATAATTTCTTCAAAAGAAGCTACAAAAAAGGGTGTATAAAATCAATGAGAGCATTACTTATATAGGAAAATTAGAGGAGGTAAGAAGGTAGGAGTAAATGACTAACTACCCCTCCAAAGGTGCAACACATGTGAGCTCACTTAACAAGTGTGTGAGAAATGGAAAGTATGCATGCAAGAGGTGTATTAATAGGTGAGTGCATATGTCTCAACCACATGAAGTGAGTAAAAAAGGTAAAAGTACCTAAGTGGAGACTTAACTAGTGTGAATAGGAATCTCCTAGGTAGGCTAAAAGCTAACTAGATAGATAATTCAACTATTCGCACCAACACCTACTTCTATTGTTTATGATCATGATTCAATTTTCACTAGTCACTTATGGGAAGTGTTGGTGTAAATAAAGTCTTGTACCTAGTTAATTCATTACTAGGGGACTTATTTACACATGTTAAGTTTACTTAGGTCATAGGAAGGAATCTTTCTAGAAGGTGTTAGTTGTCATTAGTTGTTATCTCATCCTTTGACAACTACTACATGTGAACCTAGGTAAGTGTGATTACTTGTCTCATGTCATATGATTAAGACACTTGTCATAATCCTATGACATCTTACATCTCACCTTGGCTATATAACCAAGGGGTTTCTCTCATTTGTAATCATCTCAAATCATCTCATATCATTGACATTGAATACAGTTTATTCTTGCCATATTCATCTCTCTCTCTTGTGCTTTCCATTTGGTCTCAAGATCTTGACAGCCATAGCTAATTCTAACATGGTATTAGAGCGGATTGGGTGCCATTGGAGAGTCTTTTTCTAAAGAGAGATACCAGTTTGGGGGTGTTCCATTTTTGGATCTTTATTGCAAGTTCAAATCAAAGCTTGCTGGTGAAAATCTAAGCTCACCATTGCATATGGAAAGTTCGAGAAAGTCAAATTTTCCTTTTGTTTCGTCCAAATCAGACATTCAAGGCCAAATCTATGAGGGTTTGAAGTTGAAGTGTGGTTGCCAAATCCAGAAGGTAGCTACATTTTTGGAGCATTTTGGGTCAAATCTGACCCTGCCATCGCGTCCAGAAGGCCCAAATACCCTAAGATCGACTGTCAAATCATCTAAATCAGAGCAGTTGTCTAGTGAGGATTTTTTTTTTCCCGGAGAGCCGTACAATCCCCAGGTCGTCATCATTGCGTCGATGGTATGATTTTGAAAAATAAATATTTTGTTGTCAGAAATTCTTTGAAATTTTTTTTAGAAAAAAAAAAAATGAATTTGATTTTTCTAAAATGAAAATTTATTTTTAAAAAGTATGCGACTTGAAGTAATACCCTTTCACTTGCACCCAGGCAAGGCAAACTACAAATCCACATGTCATGTCTTATCACCATCGGGCCCCTCCCACCAATAGGCAATATAAATTGGGCACTGAAATTTCGCATCAAAGCTTTACCAACGGACGGTAAATCTAACATTCAGATTCTAATATTCCCTGAGAATATTCCAATATTCTCAGTCACAAAAGATTCCACAAAGAATTACACTAAAATTCCCCACAACCAGGAGAATATTCTCACACTGAGGGTATATTTTTTACACTCAACGAAACACAATTTAATCCCATTTTCTCACATCAACAATACATCAGGGTTTAAAAAATTTTGCCCCCTCACGGATGAGTATTTCATTTTTGCAGTCCAACTTTGAAGACTCATAACTCAGTCATTTTGGCTCATTTTTCAAGCAATTTTTTTTCATTAAGTTGTCTGCCTATAGGTGTTTGGTTTTTCTAGAAATTGCAGATTCTCACAGAATTGCCGCTTCGTCTCATTTTAGAAACTTTGGGAGCTCATATCTTGCTCCTACAGTAAAAAAATTTTGGTGCAGTTTTTTTTGAAAGTGTATAATTTTTTGTGTACTTCTCATTGGTATGATCAGATTTATCTCATTTTGTACCAAAAATTGTACTTGATTTTGTGGCCAAATTTGGCATTTGCATGTACAAAGATCAAAGAACACTTTGCTGTTTTTGGCAAGTGGCAATTGTAAACGCACTAAATATAAAGTGACAAATCAGATATTGCTTGGGGGGTTTCTTGATTGAGTGATTTGGGGGGGTAATCTTGCAGTAGTTGGTTGCAGTCTTTTGCTTGGTTTGTGTTCTTGCAATGGGGAAATCTCAAATTGAACTCCTAACTCCACATAATTATGCTACATGGAAAAATTAGTATGGAACTATCTCATGATGAAAGGTCTAATAGGTCATCTAAAGGACACCATTCAAAAACCTACTTATGCTAAAGAATTGGCAAGGTGGGAGATTGATCATGAGAAAACACTTGGATGCATATGTTCATTAGTCTCATTTGATTTGCAATTTCATATTGAATCATGCAATACACCTAAAGAGGCATGGGAGAATTTTGAAAAATTGTATGGTAAAACAAATAAGATTAGGGGATATCAAATTGATAATGATTTGATGAATCTTGATCCTAAATGTTTTGACCACATCAAAGACTATATCTCCAAAATCAAGCAACTAAGAACACAGTTGAAAGAATGCAGTATTGAAAAAGAGGATTTATAGTTGATTCTGAATGTGTTAGCCAAGCTTGGTCCTGAGTATTCAGTGTTTGTTTCTGGCTTTCACACCCATCGACTTTCTATGAGAGCATCATATGTTGATCCTAAGTTTGATGACTTTGCAAATCTCCTAACCCAAGAGGAAGCTAAGTTAATGAACATGGGTCTAATCAAGTCTTCCAAGTCACAAGCATTGGTGGAAAGTGAGTCTAAGGAACAAAAAGAATCAGGGAATCTTAATAAGAAGAAAAAGAAGAAAAAAACAAGCCACATAAAGAATCATAATCCTCATCCTCAAAAGGAGAATAATCTAAGGAGAGACCTTTTTGTGCATATTTCAAGAAGGATGGACATGAAGAACACTATTGTTATAAGAAGGATATTGATGAGTTGAAAAATCTTCTAAAAAAGAATCACATTGATTTTCCTTCTAGAATGTCTGAATCACCTTCTTCTCCTTCTACTTCAAAACAATCTAAAAAGGACAAAGGTCAAGCATCTAAATCAGGAAATAAAGATCAAGATCTTTGTGCTCTTTTAGGTCTAGGATTAGGGAGATGGCTTCTAGATTCAAGAGCTTCTCATCATATGGCATCTTCACAGACTATCTTCTCTTCATTCTAGCCTTGTATTATGTCTCCTATCTTAATGGGAAACAATACATACATGAGTGTAATAGGGAAGGGATCTATTAGTTTTGGGGACAACACTTTCTAGGATGTCTTGTGTGTTCCTCATTTGACAAACAATCTTCTTTCCATTTATCATATTACACATGGTGGAGATGGGAGGTCTGTGGAGTTCACACCTGATTCGGTAATCATTCGAGACTTGGAGACTAGATAGATCATTGCTAATGGGGTGGTTGATCATTCATCTTGGTTGTATACCTTTGCACAGTTTGCTTCTGATGATGACATTGTTCCTTCGACTGTTGACCACATACACCATGATTCAAAGGAGACATCTAGAATCTTGAACTTGGGAATTCTCACATCAGATCCAATACTTGAGCCATGCATTCTATCTCCTCCATCTACTGTTGCAGTTGATGATACTTGTGATTCAGTGCAGTAGGATATACATAGTCTTCCAAATATGGCTAATTTGGATGACTTCTTGACAGGTATTTCAGACTTGTTTGTGGAGTCTCATCTTGCAGATTTGGAGGAAACCATTGATGACATTCATCTTCTCTTTGATGAAGATGCTCCTTTAGTTGTTGTGAGGGAACACCTTGACCCTCTTGTTCATTATCTACATGATCATTCTTTGCAAATTGGCGTGAGTGTGGATACTTTTGGACAACATTTGGAGGAGACTTCTTTGTCTTTAGAGGGGATATCCTTGTCTTTGGATCATGTTCTACATTCATCTCTACTAGATGTTGGATTGTCCTCTTCATCAGTGTGGCCTAGAACACCTATTTGGAGTGTGCCAACTTTCAGAATCGACATGGAGACACTTGAGCATGCTTGAGACATCATACATCATCCATCATCACGATATCCTGCATACATCCATGGTTTTGTTTCTTCTAAGGGGAGGAACGTTGTTCGACGAGATTGGATATCTAGCATTCAATGTCGAGCTTCTACATCATTGCAAGAGAATCAAAATTGGGGGGAGCTGCCTTGTCTCTCTTCTACTTATGTATTATGGGGGGTCTTTCTCCTCACTGGGTTTTACTTCACATTCATCATTGAGGTATTTCTATTTTTATTTCATCTCTCTTTTGGGAGGAGTTTTGTCCCACTGGGTTTTCTAATTTTCTCAGTTGTAAAGTGCATTGATTGCATTTGCATATGTACATGGGTACCAAACATGACCTAGTAGTCAAGACCTATCTTTGTGTCATTTGCATAATAATCTACTACTCCCTAAGTTGCACTTAAGGGGGGGTGTTGGTGTAAATAAAGTCTTGTACATAGTTAATTCATTACTAGGGGACTTATTTACACATGTTAAGTTTACTTAGGTCATAGGAAGGAATCTTTCTAGAAGGTGTTAGTTTTCATTAGTTGTTATCTTATCCTTTGACAACTACTACATGTGAACCTAGGTAAGTGTGATTACTTGTCTCATGTCATATGATTAAGACACTTGTCATAATCCTATGACATCTTGCATCTCACCTTGGCTATATAACCAAGGGGTTTCTCTCATTTGTAATCATCTCAAATCATCTCATATCATTGACATTGAATACAATTTATTCTTGTCATGTTCATCTCTCTCTCTTGTGCTTTCCATTTGGTCTCAAGATCTTGGCAGCCATAGCTAATTCTAACAGGAAGAAGTTTTCTACTACCATGGTACCCAACCTAAAATTAAGCTCTACATTCATCCCCAAGGCAATGACCAAATTAAATTTATCATAAATTTGTAGAGACCTATTGAAATACATTTACTTCTAATCAACAATATCATTAGACCAAATATTAGCAGAATGGTGGTATAATAAGACTTATCACATAACAAAGATGACTCTGTATGAAGCCATGTATGGTCAATTACCGCCCTCTCTCTAGAAATACATATCTAGCGACTTGAAGGTACTTGCAATTTATTTCACCATTCACATATGTGACACCATTCTTTACACCCTCAAGGAAAACTAGAGCCTAGCATAGAATTGCATAAAACAACAAACTGATTAACACAATTCAAAGCTCACTTTTTCCATCAATGACATATTATCCCTTTGAATACAATCATAAAACAATTATCTTGAGTTTGAAAACTCATAAAAAAGATTCCTCTAAGTCTTATAGACCCTATAGAATTTTACAAAAAGAAAACTATTGCTTATAAGTTAGATCTTCTTTCCTGGACTTCAAGCTAAATTCAATTTTCCATGTCTCTTGTTTGAAATAGGATCTTTCTTGATAGATTTAGGAATAGTCTCTATTAATTTAGACAAATATTGAAGGATCTATTATCCTCACACTTTATTCTATCCTCAACAAACAACCATTCTACCTTTGCAACCATGCAACATCATTGAGGTGCCTATCCAATGGCATGGGTTGCAACCATGAGATGCAACACATGAACTCCTTTCTCACCTATAGCAACAATATCCTCATCTCAAGCTTTGTGGATAAATTTTTTAAGGGGTAGGGCATGTTAGGACATGTGGCCCTTACCATTTCTTCCTAATTAGTTACTTTTTATTAATCTTTATCAATAATAGTATTGGATGCAAATACTTTGTAAGTCAACCATTTTTCTAAATTGGTTTATCTAACATGCTTGTGTAGTAGTAGTACCTATAGGTAGAATTAGCATAAATAAAGGTTTTGATGGTAGAATGGATCATTCATGAATTATATTGTGTTAAACACTACTCAAAGGATGTTATCCCCTTAAAGAGGCCTATGATATTTTGTAATGTGATTTCATTAAATCTAAACAATATCATTTTTGTGTTAAATTCATTTCTACATTTTATTTTCTATATTTCATATTTATGGCTACTCTATTGTAGGGAGGGACATAACATAAATGAAGGAATTAATTTGAATACTAATACAATGGAGGATGTAAAGGTAAAGGAATGTAATTTTTTGGGAGTGATGGGGGAAGAAATTAGGAAGGGACTATAAAAAATGGTAAAGAGGATAAGAGGACAATGAGATTGATGATAAGAGGTTGGAAAAAGGCTTAGGGATGATGTTCTATAAAATTTATTCAATTTATTAGCTTCAATACCCTATGGAAATGCAATGAGATCTAATAAAAATTAGTATGACAGTAGAGAACCATGAGTGAGGGAAATAAGGAATCAGTTAATCCTTCTAAATGAGCACGATAGTGGCTTTATTTTGAGATTAAGTTAATATGAATATTTCATAATGCATTAGGATAAACCTAGGGTTAGGGTTATGACCATGTGGGATTTTGAATATTTAAAAATTCAAAGTGGACACTAATGTCCCAATATCTAGGTGTTTAAGACTCCAATGTTTGTTGTCTGCATGCCCAATTATGACTTGAAACTTTTTAGGTTGATTTTAGGTGTCAAAATAGGTGTGAAAGTAGTTAAAAATTAAAATATAATGTCAAGAGAACTAGGCTTATAAATATGGAAAATGATTCCTATAAAACATCTATGAGAACATGCACTAAATTGAGTGCAAAAATATAAGGCAAAAATTGCAAAATAGGTAAGTTCTAACCTTATATATAGTATATATAATATATATGTATATTGATGAGGGCTACTCCACCCAAAACTCACAGAAATCACAACAACAGATACCAACACAAGAGATGCGAGACAAAAAATTGATTCACTTTCAATTATTTCTAGAAAATGAAATTACAAATTCAAAGCTTACATGCTATAGCCTCATGGGCTTGATTCATTACATCAAAATCAACTCAAAAAAGAAAATATACTATTCAGAGCCACAATTTGCACTATCAGGGCCACCTTCCACAATCCCCACTTAACCCATTTTATTTTCCCCAATAACCACCCTAGAATGTTCTAGAAAGATCAAATTTCCCCTTTTGTTTTGGCACTTAAAGTCCCACCGTTTGATTTCTGGCCTAGGAAGAATTTTTTATGAAATTAACTTTTTAGAGGACCAACTTCGCAGGGCCATAAATTTTGATCTGGGTGTCTGATTCACTATTATTGCATATTGTCATAAAGCTCTTGACGAGCTCTACAACACATGAGCCCGCGTTGTAGGTCAGTTAAACCACTTTTTGAGCTATTTCGGGGCCTCTAAAGTTTTATATCTGAATTTGAAGCTGCATTGGAGAAATTTCCCAAGACAAAAACTTTAATTTCTCCCAAACCATGCAGGGTATTGAGGTGATCCTTTCGCGATCAAAAATGTTTTTTAGCTTTGCTCCTTGGGGTAAATTTTCACATCCATACGAGGCCATTTTGGCCAACTTACTAAAAATAGTAAGTGCTTGTTTTTTTCCATTTTTGATGCCTAATAGTCATATACCCCTCAAGTTCCATCATGGGACTCAAAACAACTAAAGAAAATAAAGAAAACATTTTTTTTTGGGTGATGCAAGATTGCCTTGCATCGCTAGATGCTCCTGCATCATATATGCATATGTATGTATGTATCGGATGAAGGGTACTCCCCTTACAATTTGAAACTCACAACAACAATAGAGAATTGCACAAACAGAATGCAAGAAGGAAACAAGGATTTTCTATTATCACTAAAATGAAAATAAAATTACAACATTACAACTACCATCACATGGGCTTTCTAAATACATAAATCTGCAAATCGGAGCCACCATCTACACTGCTCTCCCTCCTCACAATAACCCCCATTCACATCCTTTATTTGGAAGGTGTAACTGCCCTAAATTTTTTTGGAAAGTGTAACTTCCTCAAGAAGATATTTTAATTTTTTTAAAAAAAAATTGGTAGTACAACTTTGTGAGGTCATAACTTTTGATCCAATTGTTGGATTTTCAATTATAATACCTTTTCAGAAAGCTCTCAAGAAGGCGCACCCCCTAAAGGTAGACTAATTTCATTTTCCACCAATTTTCAAGCCCATCTAGAGCCTCTTAGTGCTTCAAAATTGACTTCAAATATTTTAATAGGATTTTCGAAAATTGAAATTTTAATACCTCTCAATTGACATGATATTGAAGTGATTTCTTCACCAATGGCTTCAATTTACCATTCTAGAGGTTTGTGTAAGATTTCGTGTCCATCCGTGCATAAATGCAAACTAATGAAAAAATAGTAACCTTGCCAAATTTAGCCCTTATTGAAAAGAAGCAACCATTTTTCGGGTGATGCAAGATTGCTCTTACACCCTGGATGCTCCTACATCAGTATGTATGTATGTATGTATGTATGTATGTTTGTATGTACATACATGTATGTATGTATGTATTTATGTATGTATGTATGTACGTATGTATGCATGCATGCATGTATGTATGTATGTATATATATGCATGCAGCCATATTTTGAAGTTACTCTTGAAGATTTAGAGTTAGAAAAAGTTGATACATATGAAAGAAACAGTTAAGTTCATTCTTAAGGTCCATGATGATGTTTGGGGTTTTGACTATATTACAAAGTAACTATAGCTTATATAAGACAACCACTTAATACCAATATAGGAGGACCTTATCATGCTATAATTATACAAAGTGTACAAATCCTACGTTTCAATTTGAGAAATTATATGAACATCCAAATTCCAAAAGTGAAAATCTCGCTCTTAAATTGTAATACTTTTTAATGAAATTTGGTTTTAAATAAATAAATCACAATTAAATATTTTGTTATGTCTAACATTATTTTGGAGATACTTGAAAGGTGAATATAGTGTACTAATGAAAATTTAAAGGAGTGAAAATTGTAAGAATGTAGTCATAATCAAGACATAAAATTTTAGAATTATTTAGGATAGACTAGAAATATAAAATAGTTGTAAATGAATTATTACCAATATAATATTATAATTGAAAATTAAGGAAATATGATAAAATTGTGTTCCTTAATGAATTTAAACTAGAGAATACAATGAATTCAAATCTAGTAATTAGAAAAGTATACTAGAGCTAGTGAAAGAGAGTTTTGATTCAACAAATTATTAATGTTAAGTTACAAAAATTGTCACTTGAAGCTTTAGGCTAGATGATTTACATACAAAATGCTTAAAATCTTATAAATTACAAATAGACAATTTAATATTTTCATGATGATAAAATACTCTACTTGTTGTGACCTTGCATTTTACTTCAAATTTGATCATATTGTACATTTAATGTTTATATTAAGTAAGCAATATTAGTAAACAAACATTATTTTAGGAGATTTTTCTTTATAAAAATAAAATCACATTTATTTTAAATGAAAGACATAAAGCCTTAAAATATATTATTTTCATGATGATAAAATACTCTACTTGTTGTGACCTTGCATTTTACTTCAAATTTGATCATATTGTACATTTAATGTCTATATTAAGTAAGCAATATTAGTAAACAAACATTATTTTAGGAGATTTTTCTTTATAAAAATAAAATCACATTTATTTTTTAAAAACTCTTCCTTAATTGCCACCAAATATTTTTTAATTTTTGTTTGAAAGGGTTTTATCATTTTATTACAGATAATATATTTAGAAATAAAGTATAGACTTTTAATACAATACATCTACAAAGATAAAAAAGGATAAGATTTTTTAACCCAAGGTGTCTCCACATCTTAGAACAAGGTGAGCTAAGGCGAGACTAATCCTTGGGGATGCACCAAACCACTCGTCGAGCTAGATACATCTGGTAAAGACCGAGCCTCAGAGTTGAACCCAAGACCTTGAGAAGCAAGCCCAAGACTCAAGCTAACTCTACTTCTATGCGAACTATTTTATTTTATAATTATTATTCAACACTTTCTTCTATTTTTAAATGAAAGACATAAAACCTAAAATATATTATTAAAATTATAAAAGATTACATCCCAAAAAGTTTAGATATAAGAATATACATCTATGCATCAGCAAGAGAGCTCATCAAAAAGAGCATTAAATGCTTTAGAGTATAAAAAACAAGTAATCAATGAAGACAAAACCAGAGATCAACATACATAAAACCAATTTTCTCATGAATCAACACTTTAAAAACTATAAATATAACCAACTATCAAAATGAAAGTTTTATGATAATAATGAATAATGGATTCTTTTAGTCAATCCAACTATTATTAATATAAAATAAATCTTTATAATAATTTCAAGATCTACTAGACATAAATATAAATATAAATAAAATAAAATTTAAAATATATTTTTTAAAATAAATGATAAATTAAATGAGCTGGTAAAAACTATGTATAAATAGGAAGTTATCAAAGCAATATGTTACTTTGACTAAAATCTTAAATATGGATTTGCACATAGATATATGATTCAAATTTTTTAATAATATTGATGAAGAAACAATTATTAGCGTATGAATAAATAGAGAAACACAACTTGTCATATGGACAAAGGTTACAAGTCTTATAGAATCAAGTCTTAAGTTAGGACAATCATATAATGATAGACATACACAAGGAGTATTTGAGAAAC
>VDFB02320677.1:0-10848 GCA_007258455.2 Sequoia sempervirens | reverse complement strand
AAACTATAATATATTTATAATGTTGCATAGTACGAGGGGAGGCTACTGCATGGTACTAGGGGTAGACTGCTGCAAAGGACTAGAGACAGCTTCCTCTGCAAGACCATAAGCCTCAGTCATGGCAAAGGACACATTGTTCTCTAGATCATTGGACTCTAGAGATAAGTGTTCTATTCCATTGAAGCTCTACCATATTGACAATAGTTTAGAAGAAGAAAACAAATTAAAGTACTATTTACAAAACAAATGTTCAAGGTTTTCCAATTAGCTGTAGAAAAACTATAATGTGATTTGAAAGTCTAACAAGAAAGACAATCAAGGCTTCTACGATAGTGTACAAAGAAATTGTTTAAGAACTAAAATAAAGTATTTTTCTTTATAATTGCTTAAAATGAAACAAATGTATTTCATCCTCAAAATAAATCACAAACTTTGATATAAATTATGGTTGTATTTGAAAGTTTTAGCATAAGCATTGAAAGAGATGCTGAAAGTCTCAATAGTTATCATCAAACTCATTTTTTCAATGTCACACAGAATCTTAAAAAAAAAAAATGTTTATGTATGCCCAAAATAACCATGCCAATAGTTCCCAAAATGAGATTTGAATATCCCAAAATGTATACACAGTTGAAACTTGTAACTAACATCAGTCCCATTTTCTGCCATGAATCTAAAAACCATCACAACAAAAAAAAAATACTTGAAATTTTATCTCTGTAAAACACAAAATATAAATCATAGCTATGATAAAAACTATCTGCTCATATAACTATCTATAAAAGGCACGACAATTTAGTCAAATATGAATAGAAGTGAAAGGAACAACTTGTATACCATTGTCAATTTTGTGTGCAGACTTGTGGGTAGAAAAGTTGTTTTCTTCTTGCTCTGTGACCATAATGCCTGCTGTTGATTTTTTCATGAAAACTTTGTGCTCTTTCATTCTCTTCTACAATTTAGAACAGTCTTGCTTGACACCTCAATGGATTCTTCTTCACCACTGGATAGCTGTCACTTAAATAGAATCAATGCTTTCATTGTTTACACATTTGTACTTATAACATTGGATTGCACAAAAACCGAAAAGAAAAAAGATTATTTTCCAAAGAAAGTGTCATCAAATATACAACCACCACCACCATTGAGATCATACAAAACCTGTGTTGCACAATCATTAACCAACCTGCTATAAAAGTTGGTGAAGTTGCTCTCACCCTTCCGTTTTTATCAGATGTTTGATTCTAGCTACCGTTATATAGCAGGTCTGATTGTTTATAGTTGTAGTAGAAATGCTCATGACTGAAGTATTATAAGTTGTCTACCAATTTTATCAGTTTTAATTCCACGGAGATGTAGCTTACAGTAAAAGATTTTCTGCATCAAAAAGTGCTTCCAATCCATCCAAAATTGGACCCCTACCAACAACCAGAGAAGTCTTTAGTTTCTTCTCAAAAACTGGGACCCTTGACTTCAGACAAATGAAATGAATAAGATGAAAAAACTCTGAAACACAAAATCATTCTATTTCTCCCAGTGCTATACTTCCCGCTCTCTGTTTCATGCATGCAATGTTATGTAATCTAGTTTTCTTCTTTATTTGAGAATTCACTCTCTGTTTCAGGCATGCAAAGTTATGTCATCTAGTTTTCTTTACTAGATGCTCTGGATTGTATTTTGTTGGATTCTTCCAAATCATAGAACTCCTTTTGGAATAATATGATCTCACTTTAGAGAATTTTTTTCTGATTTAAAATTCATTTGCCAATTTGCAATTTCTGACTAGCTTGGAGATAGCTTGTTCTTGACTGAAATAGGGCTACTAAAATGGGTAGCAGACACTCAACAGTGAAAAAGAAGATCAAATTTATTACTGATTTTAGCAACCTATATCTAATGTTTTAAAGACAAAGCTGAAAAAACTAAATTCAATTGACATTGTGCAGTACCATAGATCAGCATTTTGCTCTGACAGCCAGTAATCATTCCACCATGTGATAAAATTGATCACTCTAATAAGTTGAATAATTAGAAATATCCTGAAAAGTCAAATAGCAAAACAGACTTGTTAAGAATTCTTAGAAAGCAAGAATTTCTGAGGGACAACATAAAAATATAATTTAAGATCCACCATGAGGGAAGAATTGAAATGGAGTTTACTGGCATCAGTTAAAAAATGTTTTCATAAGCATTTTCTGCAAAAGCCTTTTGTTTAGGTCAAAATTAGAAGGACGTGTTTTCATATATGTTCTGTGGCATATCAAACAACTGAAATCACAATTTCTACTAGAATCATCCAACCATCTATTTCCCTTTATATGTAAAATGGTTGCTTTAAATTTACTTTTTCCTTAATAGATATATTTGTGCACCTAAAAGACAAATATTTCCACAAACAGAGAAGGAATAGGAGCATACCCAGCACCAAATCTGGCTACTGCACCTGCATCAATAGTTGAATAAATATTTAGCGTAATGAATGCGTTCCATAAAATAATGTACCAAAAAACATAATGAGGAGGAATAGTAGGCTGGCATTTATCACATTAACACGGTTTGTAGGATTCCAATAAATCCTTAAAAAATCTGAATTCTGATTGGCCAGTGCAGCGTGCATTAATCACCTTTAAAGTTTGAAGCCTCCGCAATAGTTCTATCTAATAAACTTTCATAATATCAAATTGCGAATCCACAGAAAAAAAAAATTCAAAACCAAATCAACTCCCTTAAAGTATTTTTGTCCCCACTTTTTTTTCAGCACAATAAATACTAGCACTGTTGTACAACCTGCTACATATGAAAGTCCCACTCCCATCTCATACCCCACACTTTCCTCATTCTGCACTTGTTCATTAATAAATGTAGAAATGGGAGGAGGACTATAAGCAAATTCTGGCCAAGAGCATTTCTTTGGAAGAGGGCACCCCCATAAATTAGGATTGCCTATATATGATGATTCATTGAATGTTACCATGTGTCCTCCTTGTGGTATACTCCCTGAAAGGTTGTTATTGGAAAAGTTAAGAGCTCCCAAGTAACTCAAAGAACCAAGATCTAGAGGAATTTGTCCAGAAAAATGGTTTGTGGAGAGATCTAATGATTCCAGCCAAGTCAGTTGTATGATACTATTTGGAATAACACCATTGAAATCATTCATTGAAAGGTTGAGCGGCTTCAATCCCTTCAATTTTCCTAAATCAGAAGGAAGAACCCCTTTCAATTGATTGTTTGAGAGGTCTATGGCCACCATGGTGGGGAATTTATATGTGTAGTGCTCATCTCTGCCTTTGGAATTCATAGTCAATCCATTCTTATATGTGTATGTGCTTGGTTGTTGTATCAAGTAGTATTCTCCTATAAATATTCGAAGTTGAACCCTAGAAAATTCCTGATGTGTTTCTGCCAACATTGCTTGTAAACTAAAAATGTTGTGGGGTATAAAACCTGATAGTCGATTTGAAGAAAAGTCCAATATTTGTAAGTTCTTCAACTGCCCAATTTCTGCAGGAACACTACCTGTAAAATTATTCTTCCTCATTTGTAACACTTTCAGCTCTGAAAGGTTTCCTATTGACTTTGGAATGTGGCCCTCCAACAAGTTTTTCCCAACATCTAAAAAATATAATTTTGTGCAGTTTGATATGGAGGGAGGGAATGATCCACTCAGCTGGTTATTCTCTATCAGTAATGACTTTAGTTCACTTAGCTTACCAAACTCGTATGGAATCATTCCCCTCAAATTATTATCCCTGAAATTCAGCATTTGAAGTTTGGAACAATTGGCTAAGCTTGGAGGGATAATTCCATTAAAATAGTTATCTTCCAAACTTGCAATCTCTAGTGAAGAGATACACTGTAACTTTGGAGGAATATTCCCTGTCAACAAATTGTCATTGAGCAACAATACTTTTATATCAGGAGGCCAAATTGATGGTATCTGACCACACAATGCATTCCTAGACATATCCAAGACCGCCAATGGATTCCTAGCTGATGTATTTAACAAAAGACAACCTTAGAGATTATTTGATGTGAGATTGATGTAGAGAAGACCCATATCAAGTAGCCACAAACGAATTTCTCCAACAAGATTGTTGTCAGATAATTCCAACTTTACAAGTGAGAACTGAGTTGAAATCCACAATGGAATTTGACCATCCACCTTACATGATCTCATATATAACCAGATTAATTGGAATGAGGGAATCCAAGTGGTGCTAATATTAAGTACACAATTTGATAAGTACAAAATTTCTAATTTACTGGGGTTGTGAAAGAAAGCCTCTGTTGGCCGAGACTAACATAGTGAACTGAAGAAGGTAGCGCTGAAGAAGCAATACTCTTGTTGAATGCATTCCCAGCAGCTCGGAGCATCACAAGAGAGGAGAGGAGGGAAGAGTTCCATTTAGTTGGTTGTAAGATAGACCCAAGTGTTTCAGCATAGAGAGACCTCCCAGGGAATGTGGGATACAACCACATAATGAATTATTGGAAACATCAAAATATTTGAGTGAGGAAATCTTGCCCAAAGAATATGGAATATTACCACTCAAGTGATTTCCACGAATATATAGCCTGATTAGAAAAGATAGATTACCGAGACAGGACGGTAAGCTTCCATTCAGTTGGTTGTAAGAAAGATCAAGCTCTCTAAGGTTGCTGAGCATACAAATAGTACTGAGGACAGTTTCACCTTCTAAATTATTATATGATGAATCAAGGACAGCAAGAGAAGAAGACATATTTGCAGAAGACAATGAAATATTCCCACTCAACCTATTATAAGATAGATCCAGTTCTATGAGAGAAGAGAGTTCTCCCAAGCACGGAGGAAGAGTACCTGTTAATCCCAAGTCAACTAGGCTTATGGTTGCAACAAAAGTGAGGGTACATAAGCTCTGAGATATGACACCACCTTCCATTACAACACCACCCTGTATCTCAACACCGATTACATGATAGGTGGTGCTATGACATGTTATGCCATTCCAGAGACAGCAATCTCTTCCCTTCTCCCACAAGCTCAGATTAGAATGAAAAGAATAATTTAAGGCGTCTTTGAATTGAAGAAGAGCTTCCCCTTCCCTCTGAATGCATCCGCAGCAGAAGCGGAGAAGAAACAGGGGAATGACAGTGAAGATAAATAACTTTGTTCCGGGCGCCATGAGTTTGGGCGATTTGGTAGGTATTGAGAGGGCAACTAACTATAAAGAAGGGGGAATTAACTGGGACAACAAAGGCAACTATCCATTGTATTACCATTTTTAATTAATTAATACGTGATCAAAGGTGTATTTTGGGGACTCGATAAACAATGTGAATGCTTTGGGAAAATTCAACACCAACAATTCATTCGTCGAAAATTCACACCAACAATTCATTCTCAGGAAAATTCACGACAAACAATTCATTCTCATGGAGAATTCATGGCATATGCATTTCAGCAAATTGGTGTTTTTCGCCAAGATGAATTCATCATACCAATTTGACGATGAATTGTTGGAGGTGAATTGCTTGTGGTAAATTGTTCACGGTGAATTAGCCTAAAACCATGTGAGACATATAGCCATAGCCATATAATGCTAGCAACCATGTTAGGGCGTTATATCTTGAGTAGAATAAAAATAGAATACTATTCACAATACGGGTATGTCCGAGGGATCATCATGGAAAACATCACATAAGTGGCAAAAATTCAAAAAATTAGAGATAAGGCAACTTCAAATAAAATTTGAATAAGTTATCTAGTATTTCAAAATATGTAAGAATAGAATCTAGAGAAAATTAATCTAGTTTCTAAACTCTAGGTTTATTAAAAAAGAATCCATTTGGTGAAATTGAAATTTCAATGCGATTACTACTTAAATTCCAGGGAAAAAATAAGTACGTCATTATACAACCACCTACACAATAAAATGATACTATTATTTTTACAAGATTTTGAATATAAGTAGAGGACAAACGCACCAGTCAGTGCATATTTTTTGTAATTTGCTTACAAGTAAATAATTAATCATGAATTTTTTATAACTTTTTAAAAATATAAAACGTCATATGTCACGACCACCTTAACTTGGTCAAAATTCATGAAATTCAATTTTTATTTTTAATCCCATAGTATACGAAGCATAGAATATGACAATGTTTGGATTCAAAATGTCATACCATTTAGAAGCATAGATGTTTTCCAATCAGCTATAAATTAGGACTTTAGTAAAATTTGAATAGAAATGAATAATAATTACATATTAAATTCAAAGAATAATTTATATTGGTGGAAAGTAAGAATATCATTCAAAAACCATTTTCTTTTCATCAATTTTGGGTTAAAAAGAGTCATCAACCACATACCCATCATATTGCCACTTTTTGGCCCACCATGATCACACATACCCTTTTACATTAACACAATATAATTCGAATGATTTTTTTAATCTTGTAAAATATTTGTGGTTTCAACAAAATTATTGGTCAATTTCAATGCTTCTCAAAAATAGTGAATTTTTTAATTTGAGTAATCTATATGGACCCATTTAAACATGGTCTTCAGCATGATAAAGACATGTAACACTTCTTGTTTGACCAATTGACTGGTCGAACCTAACGTTTCAATTTAAAAGTGTAACTCCCTTTCCAAGATACTCTTACACACTGCCCAAAATATGCAGTCCAAGATATTTTTTCAAGACTACTTCATAATCTCCTCTTTACACATGTTATCTTTCATCCCTTATAACTTCTTAGATAAGTGTTAGACTATATAATATATGGAATCCTCTAAATTCTTCTTGTGAGGTGCCACATTTAAGGAGAACCCAACATTACAAAATATGTAATATTAAGTAATTTTAATTGTTTATGAGATTTTGTAAGGTGGTACAACACCAATTCTGAAGTAAATATCTGAATTATCATTTATAAAATAATATTTACACATATTACAAAAAAAAAGTGGGTGGAAAAAGTCACTTAGTCTTAAACAAATTTTCAGTTGTTATATATAGGCTAAAAAGGAACACAAAAGAAGAAAGAAGACTAATTACTAAAGACACAACTACCATAACTAATTTACACCAAATAAACTTATTTCTGTTCATTAACTTAATAAAAATATTAATAGTTCATTTTTCAAAATTTCAACCTTATAAATATGTACTTTCTATCTTTTATTATTGTCATACCCACTTTTTAACATGTGGAATTGAACACAAACTTAGTTTAAAAGAATATTAATTTTTTTAAATTATATCATGGCCAACACACAACACTAACATGCACACATGTTGACATTTCATGTTCAACCTCATCACAAGGGTAATTCCCTTTATGGTAACAATATTAAAGAAAAATGGCCAGATCTTCTAGACAAGACACAACACCTAATGTTGACTAAAACTAAATAAATCAATTATGTTAAATAAATGATTAATCCAAATTGTCAATTTTAGTCTTGCAATAAATTAAATAATTATTAATAACAAGATCCACTTTTGAAAGCATTAAACTATTCTCATGAATTAATCATACCACTTTATAAATTAATCACTTTAAAGATTAAATATTATTCTTACAACAGATTAAACATTTGATTAATAATCAAACTTTATAGTACATTACTTTTTTTATTCAAATAATCTATTGCTTTTAGAAAATATTATTATTTAAGATTTAGTCTACCCTCTAGATGTATTGAACTAAATAAAAATCATTTTACCTTTTTCTAACATTTAACTTAATTGCAGCAGGTAAAAATATGGAGCACACAGGAGTGGGCAGGAGAAGACACAGAGGAGGCAATTTCAAATATGAGGAGGCTAATCAGGGTGGAGGCGATGAGGATGGGGATTCAAGGCTTCCGACTGCTGATATTGTGCATGTTTCTCTCCCCTATTGTGTAGTTGGGCACAAAGAAGGGTGTGAGAAAGGGCCACTCTTTGAAGCAAAAAGTTCCCATTTCTGCTACTTGTGTTGCTAAAGATGTCGAAGATGATGAAGAAGTTGGTGTAGAGGTTTTGGAGGAAGATAATTTTTGTCGCCCTCTTTCCCTTGCTGCCTCTAGAGGGCCTGTTGGTGGTGACGGTTGTTCTGTGGCTAATGAAGACGCTACAAAAAGACTCGTTGTTGTGATGGATACCACTATAGATGTAAAAGGTGTGCCTTTTGGTTCTTGTTGTTCATAGTCCCAACGGTAGAACCTTGCTTCTTCTGCTTTCTCTAAAGATGTTGTTGATTACGGTGTTGGAGATGAGGTTTCTTATGCTTGTGAGGGAGGTAAGGGGTTTTCCCCTGTCTTTGCTCTCTTTTCGTTGGTAGATTCAGATTGTGAGGATTTGGATGTTGGGTGGGAGGTTGAAGACCCTCTTTCCCCTCCTACCCTGTCTAATGAGGGGGATTCTCCCGATGAAGAGGAGGAATTCCTCATGGATCTTTTATTGGAGGCTCGTCAGAAGGCTAAAAATATTGTTGAGGTGCCTGTGTCTAAGGCCATTGATGATGCTTAGTTTTTGGGTTTGAGGAAAGGTTTCCTTTTCCCCTCTAAAGATGCCTTGCCCTACACGAAGGATAGTTTGGGTTTTTCTCTTCCCCATTCTCCTAATCTAGTGGAGTGTAGCTCTTAGTAGTTGGTGGGTGATTCTCTAGTTGTTGTTTCTCCTGATGTGTGCAGGTCTAAATTTGCTATGGATGGGAATTGTGGGCAAAAGGAGAGTAAGTTGTGTTTTCTGTGATGAGTAGGGTTAAGACCACAATGATTTTTTACATATTTTAGGACTTGCTAGAAATCTACTTTTTGTATCTAAGTTCAATGAATCTAGAATGCATGTGACATTTGACAAAGGTGGTTGCAGATTGGTGAAAGGGAATATGGTGGTTGCTAAAGGATCTCAGATTGGGACTTTGTTTAAGCTTGATACCTCCAATTTGAATAAATTAGCCAATGTAACTTAAGCTAAAAATACATGTATGTTGTGGCACCATAGATTGGGCCACATTGGTTAAAAGGTCTTAGGACCTTTCTTAATAAGAAATTGGTTGATGGTATTCTTGATTATAATATTGGAAAAAATGATTTTTGTGAGCATTGTGTGTTTGGAAAGCAATCTAGATCTTCATTTCCTAATGGAACAAATAAAACTAAAGGATTATTAGAGATTATTCACTCAGATGTTATGGGTCCTATGGATATTGACTCTATTGGAAAATATAGATATTATGCCACATTTATTAATGATCTCTCAAGATACACTTGGATCTATTTTATGCATAACAAATCTGATGTGCTCAATAAGTTTAAAGAATTTAAGGCTTTAGTTGAGAAACAATCAGATCATAAGATAAAAGTATTGAGATTAGATAATGGTGGTGAATATTCTTCTAAGGAATTTGATGATTATTGTAAGCATGCAGGAATTGTGAGATAGAAAACTACTCCCATATACACCTCAACAAAATGAGTAGCGAGAAAATTGAGCCAGAACCTTAATGGAAAGAGCTAGGAGTATGTTAAGTAGTGCTAAGCTAGATCATTGCCTTTGGGCTGAGGCTGTAAGTACTTGTTATTTAATCAATAGATCTCCTAGTTCATCTATTGAAGATAAAACCCCTTATGAAATGTGGTTAGGCAGGAAACCTAGTGTTGCACATTTAAGGATATTTGGTTTTGAGGCTTTTCTTCATGTGCCTAAAGAAAAGCGGTCTAAGTTGGATCCAAAAGCACATAAATGCATATTCATAGGTTGTGGTGAAAATGTAAAAGGTTACAAGCTTTAGAATCCTCTAACCCGAAAAATTACTTTATCTAGAGATGCGATTTTCAGGGAATTTAGATCTTATACATGAGAAGAACAACCAAAGGAGAAGGATACTTCTCGAACAATGCATTTTGAGACAAATAATGAAGCATGAAGATGCACATGTTGAAGAACAATTGGATGGATTGGATGAGGAGAGTGCACAGAGTTGTGAGATAGATGCTCATGATGAGCATATATAGGAACAAGACGAACCTTCTTTGAGAAGATCCACAAGACAACGAAATCCCATTGATAGGTATATCCCACTTGATTTACATTGTATATTTTCTTTGATGAGTACTAATGATGAACCTAGATTTTATAGGGAAGCTTTGTCTTCAAATGAGAACAAGCTTTGGTCACAAGCTATGCATGAGGAAATGGTTTCCTTTGATACTTGTGACACATGGGATCTTGAGAGTTTTCCCAAAGGAAGAAAGGCCATTCGTTGTAAATGGATCTTTAAAAAGAAAATTGGAGCAAATTGTAAACTTAAAAGGTACAAGGCTAGATTAGTAGCCAAGGGCTACTCCCAAAGAGAGGGAGTTGACTTTAATGAAATCTTCTCTCTTGTTGCTAAATTAACTTCTATTAGATCCTTTTTATATATTGTTGTTGCTTATGATTTTGAAAATCTGACAAATGGATGTAGCTTTGCTTTCTTACATAGGATCTAGATGAGGAGATTTATATAGAGGCAACTTGATGGTTTTGCACATTTGTAAAAAGGAAAGAATTGTTGGTTTGTAGGTTAAAGATATCTTTATATGGATTGAAACACTCACCTAGAATGTGGTACCAAAAGTTTGATGCTTTTGCATTGAAAATTGGTTATGTTAGGAGTGAGGAAGATCATTGTGTTTACATAAAATGTATTGATGATCAACTTTTAATTATTATCTTGTATGTTGATGACATGTTGTTTATTGGTAACATCAAGGTAATGATCAAAGAATTGAAAGCACAACTCTCTAGCACATTTGAGATGAAAGATCTAGGGGTTAGAAAATATATCCTTGGTGTGGATATCATCAAAGATAGAGGTAACAAAAAGCTT